>PVHX01005762.1:0-108626 GCA_004024805.1 Geosciurus inauris
TTATATATCCTGGAGATTAGTGCTCTATCGGATGTGTGTGTGGCAAAGATTTGTTCCCAGAATGTCGGCTCTCTGTTCACTTCATTGATTATTTCTTTTGCTGAGAAGAAGCTTTTTAGTTTAAATCCATCCCATTTGTTGATTCTTGATTTTACTTCTTGTGCTATAGGAGTCTTGTTAAGGAAGTATGGTCCTAATCCAACATGATGAAGATTTGGACCTATTTTTTCTTCTATTAGGCATTGGGTCTCTGGTCTGATTCCCAGGTCCTCGATCCACTTTGAGTTGAATTTTGTGCATGGTGAGAGATAGCGGTTTAGTTTCATTTTGCTGCATATGGATTTCCAGTTTTCCCAGCACCATCTGTTGAACAGTCTATCTTTTCTCCAGTGTACGTGTTTGGCTTCTTTATCTAGTATAAGGTAACTGTATGTAAGTGGGTTCATCTCTGTGTCTTCTATTCTATACCATTGGTCTACATGTCTATTTTGGTGCCAGTACCATGCCGTTTTTTTTTTTTTAGTTGTTGATGGACACAATGTCTTTATTTTATTGATTTGTATGTGGTGCTGAGGATCGAACCCAGGGCCTCATGCATGCGAGGCAAGCGCTGTACTGCTGAGCTACAATCCCAGCCCCCGTTTTTGTTACTATAGCTTTATAGTATAGTCTGAAGTCTGGTATTGTGATGCCTCCTGCTTCACTCTTCTTGCTAAGGATTGCTTTGGCTATTCTGGGTCTCTTATTCTTCCAAATGAATTTCATGATTGCCTTTTCTATTTCTATAAGGAATGACGTTGGGATTTTAATTGGGATTGCATTGAATCTATATAGCGCTTTGGGAAGTATGGCCATTTTGACAATATTGATTCTGCCTATCCAGGAGCATGGGAGATTATTCCATCAATCACACTGACTTCAGAGTAGAATTAAAATATTCAATTCCTCTCTAAAAATTGTTCTAATCTACAGAATAATATCCTACGGACTAGGGCATGTCTGAGATAGTCTGAGTTTTGAGAGTTAGATTCTTATAAAATCAGTCTCTTATTTTAAGTATGCAGAAATAGTCTGATCTGAATTATCTTGCATATAAATAAGGAGGCCTGCTCGCCTCATGACAGTCAGTAAGCAAAGAGAGAAAGAAAAGAAGGTGCAGGGGTCCTAGTATACCCAAGTATTTTAAAAGGCCAATAGATGAAATTCTTCCTATCAAATGAGGAAAAACTAAGAATAATGCATAAGGAAATGCTCTATTTTGTTTAATAAATAAGGTTTAGGGCTTTCATTTTTTCTTGCAACTTTATTAAATCTTCATGCTTTAATAAATATGTGAGGTCAAATCAGAATGTTGCTAATCCTATACATTATCTTTGGCTCCTTGATGTCAAGTGCACAAATGGCTAGGAAACGCATTTATGGGGCTATTCTCTGCTCAAAACTTCTGTATTTAGAAGGCAGGCTTGTGACAGCACTTTAGTGAGTTGGAAATACAGAGGGCTAGCCTGCAATTGCTAACAGATACTAATCGCACAGAGATGTGGGATTTAATGAGATAGTTAATATATTTTTCAAAACAGAATACAAGTGCAGAGAAACATCAATTGTCTATATCAGTGGAAGGAAATGTGGACAAGGTTAATATAAAGTGTAGATGTTCTAGCTGAACAGTGTTTACAACCTTGCTATTAAGAAGGGGTCACTACAGGAGGCTAAGGCAGGAGGATCTCAATTCAAAGCCAACCTCAGCAACTTAGCGAGGTGCTAAGCAACTCAGTGAGACCCTGTCTCTAAATAAAATAGAAAAAAGGGCTAGGGATATGGCTCAGCAGTTAAGTGACCCTGAGTTCAGTCCCCAGTACAAAAAGAAGAAGGAGAAGGAGAAGGAGAAGAAGGGGTCACTAGACATTGATATTCTAGTTGTTTCTTGTGTGTATAATAATAACAACCACCAGCAAATATTTAGTGTTTACTAAATGCCAGGTTTTCAAGTTTATACACATTACCTAAATTTAATACCTATAATACCACCATGAGATTGGTTCTACTACTCTTCCCATTTGGACATGAAGAATGTAAAGACTATAGAAATAAAGTAACTCATTTAAGAATCTACAGCTACTGGCAGAACTAGAATTCAAAGAAAACTGATCAGATTTGAGAATCTTTTTTTTTTTAATCACTAATACATAAGTGGAATATTCCCATGGAGTCCTAACTCCTACCAAAACAGAGGTGATATTAGCCATGCTCAAATCTGTTTCCCTCTGAAATCCCATTCCTAGGAGAAGGAAAGTTTTTTGAATTTCATACTTATAAACTACATATCTCAATTTTCATCGTAATGATGAAATGATGTGGCCATAAAGATGCCTACCCACAATTCATATCGACTTTAACCTTCACACGTAACCATTTCCTTGAGATTGTTGAGGACTCCCTGAATGTGAGTCAGTTTTGACAAATGTGAGTCAGATATGACAAAACATCTGAGATAAACACTTAAAGGATGAAAGGTTTATCTTGACTCATGGTTTTATGAGGTTTCATTCCATCATCACTTAGCCCTGTCACTCTGGACCTGTGGCAGCACAGTACATCATGGTGGGAGCATGTGGTCAAGGAGGGCTGCTCACCTCATGGCAGTCAGTAAACAAAGAAAGAAAGAGAAGAAGATGCAGGGGTCCTAGTATACCGTTCAAGGGCATATCCCTAGTGACCTAACTTCCTTCCACTGAGCCCCACTTCCTAGAGCCTTCACTGGTAACCAGATCTTTATCACATGACTTTTTGTTGTTGTTGTTCTATTTAGGTTTACATGATAGCAGAATGCAATTCATTGTACACAGATGGAGCATACTTTTCATTTCTCTAGTTGTATGTGATGCAGAATCACAACATACATGCAGTCATACATAAAGCTAGGGCTGTGATGTCCATCTTATTCCACCATCTTTACTGTCCCCCTGCTCCCTCCCCCCTCCCACCCCTGTGAACAGAGTTTCTCCATTGTTCCCATGTCCTTCCCCACATTATGGATCAGCATCCACTTATCAAGGAGTACATTCGGCATTTGGTTTTCTGAGATTGGCTTACTTCACTTAGAATGATGTTCTCCCACATGACTTTTGAGAGAGACTTTAAGATTCAGAACATAACACCCTGAATTATAAGAAAAATACAGTTAAGAATCACTGATCTTGCTAGGCATGGTAGCATACACCTATAATCCCAGTGAGTCAGGAGGCTGAGACAGGAGGATTGCAAGTCCCAGGCCAGTCTCAGCAACTTAATGAGGCCTTAAGCAACTTTGGAAGACCATTCAAAATAAAAAATAAAAATGGCTGCAGGAGTATAGCTCAGTGGTAAAGTGCTCCTGGGTCAAATCTCTAGTGTCAAAAAGAGAAAAAAGAAAAGAATCATTAATCTACTATGTTGTGCTATAAGTGTGACAGTGGGTGTGAGGATGAGGGAGGAAGGATTGAATCAGAGCTTTGTGACCCCATTAAATAAGAATTTGAAGTCAAATCTACCTTGGCTATATTTCCTTTTGCCATTGACCTCCAAAACAGGCTCTATCGCCCAGCATTCACATCCCTATTATAGTCACACTCACTAAGGATACCCATAGTTGATAGGAAACTTGAATACAAAAGAAAATTAGAGGCTGGACAGAGGGATGGACCTAAATACCACAAATGCTAATAAGCTGACAAGAAGGCCTGGTTCTACCTGAGAATTTTTCCCTCTCTACAAGAAAGAGGCAATGCCAAGAGGAAACTTCCCCAAGAAGGAGTATCTGAAAACTAAAGTGGAACTCTCATTTGCAAGTCAGCATCTTCCTCCTCTCTCCAGATTAGGCCAGCCTGTCATAGGAGGCAGATTTACATAGTGATGGAAAGAAGTAAATTTGGAAAAATCTGTAAAATTTATAGAAAATCTTGACCTAAATATGAAATTCTGAAAATATGTTCTCTTTAGGCTCAGTTTATAGTAACACAACTCAGTGAAACCCCTTCTAAACTGGGCCAGCAAGAGAGGCAGTCTACCTATGGTACTCCCAAAAGTTGTAGCCATTGAGAGTAGAGATGGGCTGGGGAAGAGTGACAGGAAAAGATAGTGAGAGTTTATCATGTCAGTGGTAGTTACACTACCCATAAGATTGCTCCTATGAACCAGGCGTGTGGCGCACACCTGTAATCCCAGCACTTTGGGAGGCTGAGACAGGAGATTCGCGAGTTCAAAGCCAGCCTCAGCAATGGCGAGGCACTAAGCAACTCAGTGAGACCTGTCTCTACATAAAACACAAAATAGGACTGGGGATGAGGCTCAGTGGTCGAGTGCCCCTGAGTTCAATCCCCAGCACCAAAAAAAAAAAAGATGGGTCCTATGGTAAGTAGGCTCACAAAGAAAAGATTTGAAACAAAATCTGTCAAACACTCTCTTGGAATATAATAATTTAAATAAAATTACATTCTTTATATTCTGCCTGAATTTTAAAGTGTCACTCTCTAGAAAAAAAATCAGCAAGTACAGACAAGCCTGATAGTCACTGATATCAAAATACTCTTTGTTCCTTGATTTCATTTATGACTCTTAACACATACAGTAGCCAGTATGTGAACAGTACACATATACAGCTGAAGACAAGGTATTTTAAAATAGTTTCAAGAAACAATGATTGCCTCTTAAAAATAGGGGATAGTTGCCATGCTTTATCAATCTCTCTTTCCTTCTCTACTCTACTCTTCAAGACTATTCAAGATAAGTAATATTTCAAAAGAAATCACAATAAAGATATGAATTAGCCCTGGTGACTCCTAAGTAAAGTGACTCCCTTGATATTAATCAATCATTATTATCATAAGAACACATTTAAGAATAAGACTGGTGCCAAAAAAAAAAAAACTCTCATGCTTTCCCATACCTCCCATGGGTATAAAATAATCAAACCCATACATTGTTGTGGGAGATTTAAAACAGTGTAATGCAAGAAGGGTTACTGACTCAATTTTCTACCCAATTGCAATCTAATAGAAATTAGTCATTCCACATATGAAAAAAAAAAAATCCCTTCTTATCACAACAAGGAAGAGAACAAAAAAAGCAACAGGCAGAAAGAACTCAGAAAATAATAGTAATAATATCATAGTACTCTGCTAAAAGAGAAAAGGAAACCATCTCAAATTCAATAAGAAAAAGCAAACACATTTTGCCATGGCACGTTAAGAGAAAGTACAATTTCTAAAATGAAAAGATTGCAGAACAGTTCCCACAGGAATAATGTAAGTACTCTGCCATATCAGAAAGATATTCCAGAGTGGACTAGGAAAGGGTAAGCCTATTGTGAAACTGAGGAAAGAGGATATAAAGGAAATTAACAATACAAAAGGAGAGAAACAGAGGAAATTTCCAGCTAAACTAGGTGGCTTCAACAAGTATTTCTCTCTTCTCCCCACCAACTGATACTAAAATGAAAGGAAAGTTATAATCCATAAGGACAATCAGAAAAAGTAGGCCCAAATCTTCATCAGTGTTGAATTAGGCCCCAACTTCCTTAATAAGATTCCTAAAATGCAAGAAATAAAATCAAGAATCCAAAAATGGGATGGATTCAAACTAAAAAGCTTCTTCTCTGCAAAACAATCAATCAATGAGGCGAACACAGAGCATACAATTCGGGAGCAAATTTTTGTCACATGCGTGTTAGAACACCAATCAACAGGATATATAAAGAAGTCAAAAAACTTTACACCAAAAAACAAACAACCCAATCAATAAATGGGCTAAGAAGCTGAATAGACACTTCTCAGAAGAAGACATACAGTCGATCAACAGACATATGAAAAAATGTTCAACATCTCTAGCAATTAGAGAAATGCAAATCAAAACTACCCTAAGATTCCATCCCACACCAGTCAGAATGGCCGTTATCAAGAATACAAACAACAATAAGTGTTGGACGAGGGTGTGGGGAGAAAAGGCACACTTATACATTGCTGGTTGGACTGCAAATGGATGCAACCAACCTGGAAAATGGTATGGAGATTCCTTAGAACACTTGGAATGGAACCACCATTTGACCCACTCCCCGGTCTATACCCAAAGGACTTAAAAACAGCATACTACAGTGACACAGCCACATCAATGTGTATAGCAGCACAATTCACAATAGTCAAACTGTGAACCCAATCTAGATGCCCTTCAAAAGATGAATGGATAAAGAAACTGTGGTATAAATACACAATGTAATATTACTCAGCAATAAAAGAGAATAAAATTATGATATTATCAGGTAAATGGAGTCAGAGAATATCAGGATAAGCAAAGAAAGCCAATCCCAAAAACCCAAAGGCCATATGTTCTCTCTGAAAAGTAGATGCTAATGCATAAAGGGGGAGAGGGTGCAACAGGATGAGTAGAGGAACTTTGGATTGGTGGGGAGAGGAGGAGGTATGGGGATAGGAAAGATGGTGCAATGAGATGGTCATCATCACACTAGGTACATATATGATTGCACAAATGGTGTGACCCTACTTTGTGTACAACCAGAGATGTGAAAAATTGTGCTCCATTTGTATACAATGAATTGGAGAGCATTCTGCTGTCATATATAACTGATTAGAAAAATAAATTTTAAAAAGAGAGAAAAAAAGAGATTAAAGAAATATTAAATAAATAATAAAAGAATATTTGTTGAAACTGAAAGAAATTAATTTGAAACTTGAAAAGAACTTATTGAATACCAAGAATGAATTGGAAATCGGAATAGTCTAGGGTTTTCAATAGCAATATGGGAACCTAAAGAACAACAAAACAAGGTCTTCAAAAGTCTAATAAACATATTTTCTAAACCAGAATCATATACTAAGCCAGATTATTAAACAAATATAAGCATTAATAAAGACATAGTCATATGTGCAAACTCCCTATTGTATTTTTCTTGAGAAACACTAGAAAATACACTTCTACAAAACTGTGAAATAAACCAAGAACCAGAATGACAAGTAACCCAGATATTCAATATAAAATGCTCAAGAAAGTAGTGGACAGAAGCTTCATGAGTAGAGTTTAGAGATTTATCAATCCAGATCAGATTAGGACAAGGGAGAATTTGCAATGATAATCTCAGGAGAAAATCTGGTAGATTACCTGATTCTCATTTGTTTCAGAAGATTTTCACAGTTTCATCAAATAGTTATAGGCCTCCATTCATGATTAAAATCGTATGACTCATGTTAATTATGAACAAATGAAAAGAGGAGGCAACTGCAACTAGGAAAGGATAGAAATTTAATCACAGAACACTATGCTTCTTGACTATGAACAATACCTACATCATCAAAGGACTATAAATATTAAGGTAAAAAGTAAAAGAAGTGTATTTGAGAACAGAAATATAACATGGAAAATTCTCTCCTGATGTGTTTCTTTTTATCCTTTAAATCATTAGTTGTACCTAAAGTCCAATTCCCTTCAACACTTCTTCCTGGACCTTCTCTTTCCTTTGCCCCTATTGAAACTGCCCCACACAGAATTTACTCCAACATTGTCTATTCAGGGCAGAAGTGTTTTGATTTGTCATTTTACAGATGTACCGTAAGAAAGACTAGAGACATCACAATATCTTAAGATCTCCCCAGGTTCTTCTTGCACTTGCCTATTCATGGGAGCATCAGAAAACCCTTCTAGTCACTGTTGCTACCCTAAGAATGTATTTGACAATTTGGGGGTTTCCTGGTTCTGAGAGGAGTCATTTTTTGTCCCTCTGCCTTCCCTAAGCTTCATCTCTTACATTTTCCGATACCACACAGCTCTTAAAACTGTTGATGGTTTGTCCACTCAGACCTTTTGTGAGGTTCATGGAGATACTTTGTTGGAAATCTTATCCACTGCTTTTGATTTTACTATACAATCTACTCTAATTATAGGAAGGGTTTCAAAACCTGTGCCACTGCTATATTCCCAGAATCTTCTCCTGTTTGACAATTTAAACTATGTTCAAATATCACTTTAATAAAAATACAAAATTTAATTTTAATGAAAGAGGAATACAGAGCATATCATATGGATGGATGAGTCCTAACTTGCCTTGATAACAATTTTAATTAATACCTGAGTAAAAATTTTAAAAAAAATCCAAATCTCACTGTTAGCAATTTAGATCATGATATATGCACTGATTTTTAAAACTACATAAACCCAGCAGCATAAACAACCTCACCACCCAGATCTTGGTTTCTAAATATCATTCTGAGGGTTCTCTAGAGAAATGGCTGATTCTAGGTCACAGGCAGGAAAAATACAATATAAACCAAAAGCATCTTATAAGACCAGAAAGTAAGGAAATAATCAAAAGAAAGGGATGAAGACACTGCAACAGTATGTGAGACAAACTAAAAGAGCTCCCAATGGCTAAAGTAGAAACAATTTAAGCAACAAAAGAGATAATGTATCAGTGGATTATGACTAGAAATATATAGAATTATCAGTTAAATTTTCAAGTATACAGTATATATTTTTTTAGTAGAAGAGTGTGTCATTGTAATACCTGGAATGCCAATTTCTATTAATCATTTATGTTGATACATATTATAATACTAAGATAACTACATAGTAAAATGCACAATTCTCTTTGCATAACATGGAATTGATCATTCTCAACAAGTCTTTTCATTTCTCCTACATAATTCTAAATCTAAATATTATCCCAGGAGTTAGCAATGAATCTTTGATACAGTTATATATAGAGAGAGGTAAGAATTATGGAGGAAATGTCTGGGGAGAAAATCAGATGATCAATTCTCACAAATATTACATTAACAATATTTATTTCAGCCTTCTTAATATAAAATGTACCAGAAGATTGTGCAAAGTCATACAGTTAGTTCCACTTGTGTCAATACTCTTCTAGCAATTGACATTTCAAGCTCAGTTTTTGCTTTCATAAAATTCACAACTTAAAATTTTGAAATGGCAGGTGTTTCTTAGCAAGATAACAGAGCTAAAATTGTCTGAGCATTCTCTTACTCTCTAAATTCTTAGAGCATCTAACTGAAAAGATTAAGTGTGGATTAAGTCTGAAAATTACTTAATTTCAACACATAGTGGGATTTTTTTTTTTTACCATGTTAAATGCAATCCAGTCTTGAAAATATGAGTTCAAGGAAAAACTGTACAGGTAAAGAGCAGCAATAACCTTGGAATTTTATCTTTTCTATGGATTGAATGATTGTGTCTCTCCAAAATTTATGCTGAAAATCTTCAATTCCCAATGTAATAATAGTATTAGGAAATGAGGCCTTTGGGAGATTATTTGATCATAAAGTTGGACGCTTATGAAGGGAATTAGTGCCCTTATAATAAGATAATAAGAGACATGAAGGAGAGGATTGATCTCCCCCACACCCTCTGAGGATACAGGGAGAAAATGGCCATTTGCAAATTAGGCAGAATGTCCTCACTAGACATCAAATTTGATAGAAACTTGATCTTGGAGTTCACAGCTCTAGAACTGTAAGAAAGAAATTTGTCTTGTTTAAGCCACTTAGTCTATGATATTCTGTTACAGCAACCTAAACCAAGGCAGTCGTCTTAGATCAAAAGGAAAGAATTGCCTTTAGAGTTTAGTAAATTTCCTAATCATGAAGAGCATATCTCTTTGAAGACCAATTTTAATGTCTTACTCTTAGGTTTGAAAATATTTCCATTGACAACAAACTGTAATACCACAAGTGAACAACTTTTGACATTTATTCTAATATGATATTCTTTGTGAATTTGCTAATATCAAAACTGTTCTTATTGCCACAAACACAATAAAGTTCAAGAACCTCTCCAAGAGTTTGAAACACAAAATATTTTTAATCAGAATTCCTCTATCTAAAAGCAACTTTTAAAAAAGAAGTTTTCCAAAAATAAATCGAGTCATTTCATTCATTTGCTTGCTGGGTGCTTATTATTAAAGAGTCTGCATAGAGTTTTCTCCCCCTCTCTCTCTTCCAAAACATTAAACCACCCTGGGAGAAAATGCATAAAAACTCACTGATAAAAACACCTGCTGTCTTTCAGCACAGCATGCTACTATTATAAGAGGGATAGTCCTCCTGTTTACCCTGTGATAAATGAGGAGACTGCACTTACCGAGCTGGGGCTGGAGTGCCGCCTAACTTTAGGTGATTCTTTGCCAGCAGAGGAGGTCTTAAAGTTAATGCAGGCATTGTTCTCAGAATGCACCCTCTTTACTTGATTAGTTGGTTTCTCAAATGGGTCAAAAGTGCTCTGTGTCCTCTGAACCTTGACTTTTTTATCCTCAGGAATTGTGTCCAGGTGTTTGATCACTGAGTCCATTCCCTGACAGTTCCGTGTAGACATCTTTGTGACACATATCTGGAAAATAAAAGAAATCAAACTCAGAATTCCCCATCGAAACTTTAATATCACTAAACATACTGTGTTATTATTCTAGAAAGTGTGCCAATTTCTACTCCAGGAAATATCCAAAAAGCCCAAATTTTTCTAAAAGCTACAGTAGTTTCATCACAATACAAAATATTTCTCACAATCATTCTTTTTATACTTACTTAGAGCTTACATTTAAAAAAAAAAATCTCTAAAACAAGAAGCTTATAGTATAGACCACTGGTACCCTACAGGGTCCTTGATCTCTATCATATGCTTTATCCAAGTAGATATTTCTGAATCATTAAGGGGGTGGCAACTTGACTTAATTAAAAAAAAAACAAAAACAGTTGAGCTGAATCAGATAGGCACTTTAACCAACTGTCCATTATACATAGGCTTAAATGGGAAAAAGACATTATTATTGCTTTAAAATGTTTGAATATGTATGTATATATAAAATCTGTCCCCGTCTTGATTTCAGCTCCAAACTAGAATAGAGTTAATGATTAGAGATGCTAAAGAATTGAGGATAATCGTGGGTTTTTCTTTTAAATCCAAAGCTAACAGATATATAGGAATAACACTATCAATGAAAAACACTTTACACCACTCATTTCAAAAGTTTGTTTCCATTATTCCACTAGACCGCTGCTTCCTTCCCAATATCTTCATTCTCTTTCTACTCAGCCTACTCTACTCTAATTTTAGTCTAACTTTTGCTCTTGTTTTTCACTTTGTTCTAACCTCTTCATTCTCCCTAAACTCTGGAGATTCTGGTGTCTTTACGAAAGCAATGTATGGCCTCTAACTTTTCTGCAAACCTAGGAGTTATGGTTTATCTTAAATGGTCTCCAAAGTCTCATGTGCTTGGTCCCCAGGCCATGGCACTATTAGGAGGTAGTGCGCCTTTAGGAGGTGGAGTTTGGTGGAAGGAAGTCAGATAAGTGGGGGCATAGCCATGAAGGAGATTTGGGGACCTCAGTCCTTCCTCTACCGGGCTCCCTACTTCCCAATCACCATGGAATAAGTAGCTCTGTTCTTTCATATGCTCCTCAATATCATGCTCTGTTCCATCACAGGCCAAAAGTTACGAAACCAAATGACCATGTGCTGACACTCTGTAACCATGCAACAAAAATAAATGTTTCCTGCTTTTAAGTTGTTTATCTTATGTATTTTGTCACATCAACAGAAAGCTAACACACTAGGTAACTTTATTATTCTCTCTACAGAAAAGATTACTCTAAATGAAACTGCTCTTAGAATCTTTTTCTTTATGTGAAAAGTTTTCACATCATTATATGCTATCTAATGAAGAAAGCCAGAAGAAATTTAAGAAAAGCCCACATCATTTATGTAAAAATTACAAATTTCTCAGAATAATCTGTATTGGTTGATTTCATATAGGGAATAAATTTGTCTACGTATATAGTTGTATCCAGATACAGAGACACATACAGACACATATAGAGACATTAATATTTGTGTGTGTATCAGCATAGTGTTTTAAGTATAGAATGAATCACACTAAGCTTAACTGCATATACCTTCAGACATGTGGAAATGTATAAGATTAGTAATTTTCATACACTCCTATACTGCTTGAATTATATGTTTACCAATTTATGAAATTTTTTAAACCAGTAAAGTAGAAAAGTATGTATAATCAAACTACTTTCAAGTTTTGATATTTTAAAATTTTTTAACTAAATATTAAGTATCAACTCTGTACCAGGATTGTGTCTCTATTACTGAGCATAGGTTGAATTATAATTAAGTCAAATGAGAATAATAATACCATACATTTTAGCATACCACAAAACTGCTAAAGATGTTTTTGAAAAACTGAAGGTAGAATACCCTACTCATGATCAAATCCTAGCAATTTATCACAAGTATGTTAAAGCACTCAATATTTTTAAGGGCTGTATTCTTTTTAAAGTAGTGAAGATAAGATTGCTACATTACTGAGGCAACTCAGTTACACCTGGGCCCAAAAGATCAGAAGTCAATAAAACTTAAACATAAGAAATACAAAGAAAAATATGCAAAGGCACATCAAAATCAAATTTGTAGTAATCATATAGAGAAGAAGAAAATTCTCAAAGTAATGATCTTGACTTCTGCCTTAAGATACCGGGGAAAGAAGAGCAAATGAAACCTAAAATAAGTGAACGATTAAAACAATAAATAAATATTAGAATGAAAATAAATAAAATAGAAAACAGAAAACAACAAAGAAAAGCAATATAACCAAAAGCTGAAGATAAAAAATTGATAAATCTCTAGATACACCAATAAAACAAAATATAAAAAATATACATTGCCAACATTAGAAATGGGAGAGATGGCAACACTAAAAATTCTATAGATACTATGAACAATGTTAAACCAATAAATTCAGCAACAAAGACAAAATAAACAAATGTCCTGAAAGACAAAAGCTACCAATATTCACTCAAAAAGAAATAGATAAATTGAATAGGCCCACATCTATTAAAGAAATTATATTTTGGGCCAAAACCACAAACAATACCAGGACTAGATGGCATCACTGATGAAGTAAAACAAACATTTAAGAAAAAAATAATAAGACTAATTCTTCCAAATTTCTCCAAAACATTGAAGAGGAGGGAGTATTTCCCAATTCATTATATGAGGTCAACATCATACCCACCAAAAGCAGACAAAAAACATTATAAGAAAACTACAGGATCAATCTCTCTCATGAACATAGACACAAAATTTTATTGGTCCACTTTTAACAAAGTGAATCTAATGATATATTTAAAAGATAATAAATCACGATGATCTAGTATTAATTCCAGGGATGCAAGATCAACTTAGGATTAAAAAATGCATAGTGTAGCATCTTAATATACAATAGTAGGCAGTCTCTAAAATGGTTCTCAATGGCACTCATTTCTAGGTATTCTTTCTTCTTTTCTTATCTAATTCTCAGCTCTCAAATGTAGGTTGCATTTATTGACTTGTATCCAACAGAGTATGGCAGAAATCATGGGATACTACTTCTGAGAAAATATTATAAAAAAGACAATAGATTCTACATTGGTTTTCTCCCTCCTCTTTCCCTCTTTCTCATGTCCTTTCTCTTAGATCACTATTCCTTGGTTAAAAACAACAGCCTTATCATGAAGCAGCCCTGTGGAGAGGCACACACAGAAGGACTAGGGCCTGAAAACAACCATATGGTAGAGCCTTCAAGTGCAACTGCAATTTCAGTTTTTAACTATCACACACCCTATCACACACCCTAAGACAGAGGCACCCAGATAAGAAACACCTAGATTTAAGACCCACAAAAACTGTGAGATTAAAAAAAAAAATGTTGCCTGCTTTAAAATTTTAGATTATGGGATAATTTCTTATGTAGCAAAGATAAATAATACACAGAATTTTTTTTTAAAAAAATCATATGATCATCTCAATATACTTAAAGCATTTGACAAATTCAACATCATTCATAACACTCTCAATGAACTAAAAATACATGAGACTTCTTCAACCCAATAAAGGGCATCTAAAAAAAATTCTAAATAACATAATACATACTCATGGGAGACTGAACACTTTTCACTCAAAAACAGAAGCAACTCAAGTATCTCAACTTACAGAACTTTGATTCAACATTGTATTATAAGTTCTAGATGATGTGATAAGGCAAGAAAAATAAACAAAAGCTATTCACATTGAAAAGAAAGAAATAAAACTGGCTGTTCAAAAACCGTGTGTACAGAAAGTCCAATGAAATTTATAAATAAAAAGCCACTTAAGAAAATGAGCAATTTTTATCAAGGGTGAAAAAGACAAAATCAATATACAAAAATCATTCATATTTCTAGATAGTAGAAAAAAATCAGAATTTAAATTTTTGAAAACACCAGTTATAACAGCATCAAACACTATAAAATAAACTGTACCAAAAAAAAAAAAAACCCTGTACAAACCTGTAACAGAAACTATAAAATCTGGCAGAGGAAAGTAAAAGCTAAGGTGGGGGTAGAGGAGGGTCAGGGAAGCTGGACACAAATAAGGGGGACTAATTCAGGGGTCTTGACATTTATTGTGACATTTTCAAAAGAAATCTAACCTCTATGCTTCAGCTATAAGTATTAATACTTATTACTTTTATTTATTACATAAAATATTAGTAGCTTATTATACATATGTGTATATATATATAAATGATAATATAAAAAAGATAAAAGTGGGATTTGAAATGGAAGAAGTGGTATGTTTGGACTCTATTCCTATCCCTAAAGAATACCACCAAGACACATAGATGGCACATTCTCTTAGTTCTGCCAAGGAGAATATGGAGCTAATTCTAACCTTATATGCCGTTTTTTATTCAAGGTTTTGAAGCATATTAGTAAATTAGACTTCTTCAAATAAAACTGTATTTTTCCTCACTTAAAATACATAGGTAAAGTTTACAAGGAAGTATAACTTTGTAGCATATGTACACCAGTGCAGCCACAGAACAAAAAGATTAGCATGACAAATGTCACTTCCACTGAACAGTAGAGGAAGAGAGAGCAGTCAGGGCCCCTTAAAATTAAAAGAATGAACTTAATTCTTAACCAGTTCATGAAATCATATAAACTCATATGAACCTTTCATTTGCTACCCTTCATGTTACCAACTCTAGCAAAAACTAAGACTCCCAAGGTCATCTGCTATCTTTGAGAGAAAGAGGCACTCCATTTGGAAATGCTGTCTACACAATTTAAGCCAGAGAAACTGCTACAGAATCCACTGCAAGTAAAGCCTTATCTCCATCTATATACATGTTCTGAGTCAGGTACCTTATTTAAAGGATCTGAGTATGGCTCACTGGGTAAGTGTAAAGATCAGAGAAAATTATTCACTTATGGAAAATCAGCTTTCCAAAATATTCTATTACTAGGACAGAAGAATGGCAGCTTTTTCATAATGTGTAAGGGGGAAAAGATATTTAAATATCTAAACCTAAAATATTTCCCAGGAGCATTTTTAAGCCATTCCACAATTACCATATTCATCAATTAGTAGCAAATGATAAAATAAATATAGAAAACAATCAACAAATTTTTTGGAAACTATATAATTTTATAGATACATGCGTAGGGTGGTGATTTCACTTACTACATTGACAAATATTTCTTGCTAATTAGTCCCTAGGTCATGTATTAGTTTTAAACCATATCAGTATCCCACAGTAGTTTTCAGAGTACCATATTATTCAGGCACACCACCAGAACACATGTGAGGCTCAACATCTTCCTACATATTGTATACATATGCACACCAGCACAAACAAGGATGTTGCTCCTGCAGTCCTTGTGTTCCTGCAGTCCCTTGCTCAGTGCCTGACCCACAGTAAAGCTCAATTAAACAGATTAATAAATTAATAAATCAGATTCAAGAAGATTCATTCAAATAGTCTTCACACTTTCTTTCTATAAGAGCTGAAGTTGATACATTTATTAACAAAAGCCATTATCAAAACAGTGCCATCTTGAAAAATTAAACATATATTCATAAAATTCTATCAACAAAATATTCTTTAACTGCAAACTCACTGTGATAGGCAGAATTCTAAAACAACACCCAATAGCCCTTGCCTTTGAATAATTCCCCTTCTTTTGAATGTGATTCTAATGAGACAGCCCATGATTATATTTGTTACATGACAAATGGGAGATTAAGTGGATGGGCCTGATATACCCAGTGAGCCCTTTAAAATCAGACCATTTTCTTTAACTAATGGCAGAAAAGAATGTGAGAGAGAGGTGATCTGGCTAGCCTGGAGAAAAGCAAAAATTCATGCTATAAACCAGACTGCCTTCAGAGCCCACATGGCATGGACTAGTGTCTGCCCGAGAGCTAGCAGGAAAATGGGAACCGCTGTCTTGCATGCACAAGAAAATTAATTCTCCTAACTACTAGTGATCTTGTAAAAGGATCCTGAGCCCAAGATGAGAACCACAATCCTAGACATCAGCTCAATTTAAGCCTAAGATCTTGAGAAAAGAAATCAGCCCCAGCATGCCCAGACTTCTAAGCTATGGAAGATGTGAGATAATAAACCAGTGTGCTGTGGTACTTCATTATACAGCAATAGAAAACTAATAGACTCATTTTGCGGAAATTGCTTGAAGCACGTTGACATTTGAGTAATGTTCTAAAGGAACGAAACTGCAGATACCACTTTCCAAATTTGATATACTACATCAGATCCAGAAGAAAATAAGCAATGAGTCTCATGACTACTGTCAATATATGACCATATACTTAGAGTCCATGGTATCACATAACTCCATCAGGAGTCTAAAGCTCATAAACAAATTTGCCACCTAATTAAGTTTATATACAATTTATGATGGTCTGCACTTCAGCCAAATTTGTGTGAATAAAACCATTATCAGCATCTGCTTCGTTCATGCACCTTCATCCAGGAAAGTAATCTATACTTGAATTTTCCACATTAGGGCAAAGTAACTGTACTGGAAAAGATTCAAGTTTCCAATATTTGGGACAAACTATTTAAATGTGATCTAGCCATCTCTGTTAACCGCAAACACAACAGAAAGCAGAATCCAGGCCCTTCTTAAAGATCTGGGGAGTCAGTCTTGTTGGCCTCCAAGCTTATTGTACAATTCTCCCCTGTACACTGTTAGATCGGATCAGGGTCCAGGATCAGGGCAGCTACAAAACGGAGCTGCCAGCCAGATGCTGACATCACCAGTAGACACGCCTCCTGTCAATCAGTGGGTTTTTCCTGACCTATCCAGGAAGGAAGGACTCAGGCCTTCTCTTCCTGCCCCCAAGCCCTCCCCTTCCTGACCAGGCCTTTTGAAATTCTCTCTACACCGGAGCCCCAGCGCCATTTCTCCCAGACACACTCTGATGGATGGGAGAATTCAGCCCGAGAAGTGTATTTCCAATATACTTCAATATTGGAGTATATTTCCAATAAAGCCTTGCCGAGCAGCTTTAATTCATCTCCTTCTGGTAATCTAGTCTTTACATAATGGTGCCGAAACCCGGGAGAGTTCTTGAACCTCCCCCTGCACTGGGGTAGAGGCAAACTCTCCGAACCAGACCAGGAGCCGCTCTCTGTCTCTCCTCTCTCCGGACCGACAAAGTGAGGTAGGCCCCGCCCCTGCCCCGTCTCCTCTGACTTCTCAGCTTGCCCCCCCCACTGTCCGCTCCAGAGGCCCATCCAATAAGTTGCACGTGTGCATGGGCTCTGTCCACCCGAGGCCACGTGGATTGGGAAGATGTTCCCAACCCTCGTGTTAGCCATTCGCCACCGTCCAGGGCCCCAGAAAGTTTGCAGGGACACCTGAATTTTCCACCTGGCCCTCGTTCTCGCATGGACGCAAATATTTTAATGGACACCTTTTTATGTTCTCGCCCACTCCCTGGGACCGCTGAGAAGTCACAGGGAACCCCAACTCTTCTCTAGACCTCAAAACTCCACTGTACTATGGCTTAGATAACAGATCAAAATGGTCTCCAGGGGGAACTTTTGATTCTCAAATCCTCACTGATTTGGCTAATTTTTGTCACCGGATGGGGAAATGGACAGAAATTCCTTTCATCAAGGCTTTGTTGGAAAGTGCGCTCTCGCCCCTCCCTTTTTTCCCATCTGTTCTGTCCTCTCAAATTCTTCTCACTAAAAGCCCCCTTTTCCATTTGCTCCTCTATCTCCTTCCTCGTGCAGCCGCCATTATGTCCTGCTCCCTACCCAGACGAACCTCCCCCACACCGTTTGGGCCCCTCCCCTCTCTAAAGCCGAGGCAGTTCTCCAGCAGTTTCCCATCAGAGAGAAAAAAGCCTGGCCGCTCAGGTTACCTAATATACACCCCAAGTAGAGGAAGAAAAGATTTGACTTAGAGAAGGACTCGGGTGAGGTAAGGTAAGAACTGTGGTCATTCCTCCCCAAAAGTTGCAATTTCTGGCAACTCTTAGATTAAAACTATTTGAAGTGCATGGAGGGAAGGGTAAGCAGCCTAGATCCAGCATGAAAGAGGACCCTGGAGGACATACTACACACTGGCACTACTCCCCAGTGCCCATGTCTCCATGTGAATCCTTCTATGAACCTGTCAGCAACTTAAATAAATTCTTCCCCTCCACAAACAAAATTTATTTCCACAACAAAATGCTTACGATCAGTGCACTAGAAAGCTTGGTTAAAGATAAAACATCATCTATTACAAAAATTTAGGAAGAGAAGCACATGTGTCAGGTTGGAAAAACATCAGTGGGCACCCCTAGGCCTCAAAAAGGCAGATTTTTCCAGCTAACAAACACTAATCCTCTTGTCCATTACTAAATTTCATGTGCAACCCTAGTGCCCAGATTTGGGCCTATGTTCCAATTCTCCAATAAGGAAAAGAAGAGATCCTTACAAGGTAACGGCTTCCAGTTCACAGGACAGGGAGCAAACATAGCTGAGAAACATCTGGGTATTATCAGAAAACCAGGATACTTTCAGAAATGTCAGGAGGAATGCTAGCAGGACAGAGGAGTATGTCTGAAGGGACTCCTACTGACCAGCTGTTATTATTTATGTAAAGACTAGACGACCAAAAGGAGATGAATTAAAGCCGCTCAGCAAGGCTTTATTGAAAATACATGCTCTCTGGCCGAATCCTCCCGTCCATCAGAGTGTGTCTGGGAGGATGGTGCTGGGGCTCCGGTCCACAAAGAATTTCAAGAAAGCCCAGTCAGGAAGGGGAGGGCTTGGGGGCAGGAAGAGAAGGCCAGAGTCCTTCCTGGATAGGTCAGGAAAACCCGCTGATTGACAGGAGGCATGTCTACTGGTGGCCTCAGCGTCTGGCTGGCCACTCCTGCAGCTGCTGACCGGTCCCCCTAATTGGACGTCCTCGACCCTGACCCAACCTAACAATTTAAGGATCAAAAGAAAAAGATATGGCTCAATGGAATGAGTTACTCTAAGACTATGAGTTCATTATGAATTCTAAAGAGAAAAGTTAGTACAAAGAGCAAATGGCAGTTATAATATGAAAAAAAAAAGGGGGTAAAAATAATAGGATAAGATTGGCTTTACCACAGAGAATGGTGTGTGGCCAAATGGTGCTAGACAAAGTAGAAATGGTATCAAGAATAGGAATAGCTGCTCAAGGTATGGGGAGGGGCTAAACAGCAGGGGTGGAGAAAGAAGAACTCAGCATGCTCCAGCCATAAAGACCTGTTCAACAAACAGAAGTCCATGCTAAAGGGAGGGAAACGTTCCCTCAGCAACATTTTTAAAAGTACACATCTGGTGGAGAGATACCAGATTGCAAAGAAAACTTATGGGAAACTAATGCAGGAGCTATTTTTTTTACAAAAATATGATAACTTTTAATAATATATGTGAACTTAACCCCAAAAAAGGAAACTGAGCTGGACTGCCAACTCAAATCGAAATCACTAATTTGGAAAAATTAATCAAGACCCCAAGAGTCAATAACTCAAAATTAAGTCACTTGGAACAAGCCTTTTAAACTCTCTGCGCCTCAATAACTCAGATCCTATAACCTGTACTGTTCTGAGAAGGAGCTGTTTTATCTGTGACTCACAATCCCAAGGCATTAAAAAAAAAAAAAAAAAGTTATTACTGAACTCTCTGGAAGGAATCTAAATGATTAGATCTAAAATCCAGAAAGGTACAAAAGGAATAAAGAAACAATAATGAAATAAATTCAACTTACAATATTGGTGTTTTAAAATAGGAGACATGTTAAATGTAGTGACATAATTTGCAGTAATCATATTTGTGAACGTTTTCTTTGTTTAAAGTATCTGAAATATATTCAAATAATCAGTCGCACTAAATTAGTATGTGAAATTAAGTGGATTTAATTAAGTCTGTAACCAGTGCTTAAATACAGAGAGAGAAACTGGTGATCAAAATTACTTTTATTAGCTACATATACTTTTAAGGCAATGGGTACTTGGCCAAACACAAGACCACAAGTGATGGCTTTTCCAGGCACAGCATTTCCACATGCTCTCACCATCCTTTATACATGCCTTGTCAGTGGCCGCAAAGATTTTCGCCCACACTAAGCCATAACTTGCCTCAAAAATGACTTTACCCAGGAGCACTTGCTGATTTCATCCTACCCACTCAAACCAAGGCTTCATTCTCCTCAGTGACTGTACATTTAGTCTGCTCTAATATTCTGTATACCTTAAATTGTAACTATTCCTTTTAACAATAATCTCAACAACCTGAATATTTACTCCACAGGGAATTACTCTGTCTTATATTCAGTTTATCGCTCCCAAGAGCACCTTTCCTTCAAATCTTCTTTCAAGAGTTTAGTAAAGGTTTGTTGACTAATTCATGGAAAGGGGCGGGGGGAGGGGGTGCCTTGGTGCCTTCTGTAAGTTAAAAGCTGTTCTCTCAAACCATAGGGTCCAAAGAAAATGCCTTTGGTACTTCTTCCGCCCAAGGCCACTGCAGTAAATAGCTGTCATCAGCCCCACGTGAAAACAAGACATTTCAATATTAATGGGAATTAAGAAGATGTTTTCTATGACGGCATTCTTTCACACTTAACTTATTCCATTTAGAAACTAAAGTGACAAGAATCACATAAGCAAGGATGTCTCATGGTACTTGAAAACACATTTAAAAAGAAAAAAATCATCACAGATGCCAAAATAAGCTTATTTTTTCCAGTAAACTCAATACAACTTAAAATTCCAATACAGGTGAGCGATGCAACCACACATATGGACATTCATTTCAATTAATTTACTTAGTCCACTCACTGTTAAGACAGGTTTGTTCATTTGCTGGCAGACTCTAAACTCAGAAAAAAATGACTAGAAATTCAAACAGCACTAGAAGCTCCGGAAGTCACAGTTTGACCTAAAATTTTAGCTTAGAGCCATGTAAACCCCAGACAACTGTCTACCGAAGGCACAGTAGTGGATGTGAAAGAGCACAACTTAATTCCGTTAAGGTTGGCATTCATTTCAGAAAGTGAATTCATTCGGGCTGAAAATTGTCCCCTTGAATCAACCATTTTCTAGTGACTGGCATTTTTTTAAGAGCTCCACTTCTTCACTCCACACTTGTAGTTGAAGGCAGGCACTGGAAAAGAATTGGTTTTAAAGACTCCAAGTTGACCCACAGCAAATATGCACCATGCATCAGCCAGTAGCTCGTCATGGTCTTCTGACATTGGTGAAAAGAATATACACCACAGGTCCAACACAAAACTGAAGTAGGCAAAAATCTTGAGAAACTCTTATGTTTGTTTTCTCCCCTTGCCCATTTCCCCATGAGGGAGTGAGTGCTTTCTCCTACTCAATAACTTCTCTCAAAATCTGCTCCCTAGAAGAAAACCACCATCATTCATTTACAAGTACTTAAATCAGAGTCTTGCCTCTCCCAGAGTTTTTTGAACATTATAGAAGAAAAGCTTCCTGCCTTGTGAAATTGATTTCTACTTCCATCCATCATCAGGGAATAGATGAACCCAAATACTCTAGGGTAGAAAGGAAGAGGAGGAACTCCTAACGCCACTGGAATCATCTATGACAGCTGTCCTCAACTACAACTAACAGGTAGGATCTAAAAGCAGGCTGTCCTATGATACTGCGGTGTTGTCTTCTCTTTTCCCCTCAGTAGTGTGTGTGTCAGAGGAAGGAGTAGAGATTGAAATGTGAATAGCCACATAAGAGCAAAGACAATCAGTAGGATGTGTTTGTTACTTACATGTATATGGAGGAGATATATGTAGGAGTGTCTTTACTTAGAGCTATGTTTTATCAGAACTGAGCTTCTGCCCCAGATCACCTACAGATCATAATTTCTTATACATAAGTCAAAACTAAGTCACTTGGAACAAGCCTTTTAAATTTAAACTCTCTGGGCCTCAGCTTCTCATCTGTTAAATGATACAGCTGAAGTAAGCAGTTGTTTTGATCTTACACAGTGTTCATGTTCAACCATGAACTCTGGGTGGCAGTTTACAGGTCACAAATGATTAAAATAGATAACTAGATAAGATGAGGCATGTAGATTCAGTCTCTGTGCTTCCTCTTACATGGCACTTTCCCTTAGGATTTTAGGGTTTTAGGAAGGATGAAGATGATGCTTAGAAGGATGGAGATGCTCTCCTGGTGTTTCCAGTCTTCTCTAATTTTCCATAACTACAAAATTATGGCATTTTTTTCTCACTGACAGCATCCAGGGTATTTGGGCTGAGGAAATACTTGAGCAAAAACATACTGTAGCAATACATGTTGTAGGAGACTGGCAGCCCTGGTGCTATTAAATGCTAGTCCTGCCCCTAGTCACTGTAACCAATGCAATGAAAAAAGCCCTCACTGCAAGCTACATCATTTTCAGAATGTACCTCATGATCTGTCATTTAAATATGCTATTGTCATATATTTTCATATAAGCTGCTGTGGAATTTTCTAATATGTTTGGTTTATTTTGTTGGAGTGGCAAGAGGTCCATCTTGGTTTCATGCTCTTTCTCATGTGTTAATTTTATTTCTATGACCCAACTGTAAACGCCTTGAGCACATGAAAAATAATTTCCATTTCTTTAGTGTCCCCAAAGCATAAAGACCATAAAATGGGTCTTCTGTTAATATTTACTCAACAAAGGGTTATTCTCCTAATTATATGTCTTCTTCTTTAGTTAAAAATAGCCCCTTAGAAAATTAGTCCTAAGAAACTACATTAAAATGAGGTAATTTCCAAGTTGAGATCTTTTCCAGTCAAACAAACCAGCTATTTCTACTCACCAGGATTCAATGTCTAATAATGTGGTTCCACTTTAAAATGCTTATTTCTCCACTGACTGATTTCTTTGGGGTCTGATCTAATTTCATTTGACTCCTGAATTCATCAACTAATGGACAGAGTCTAATAAAAAACTCTTGAGGACACTGTATTCTTTTATGCTGCTTCAATGACTGTAGTTTTGTTACAACCTTTACTGGGCTTCAGTGCTTACCATCAACAGACTGGGTAACTGTTTCCCTAACTATATTTTTATATAATTATAATTTATATAATATAATTATAAAATATGTAGATGATCTTCCTAGCAGCTTAAGCCTTGATGAATGTTGCTAAAATAATTTTACTTAGCTACTTTATCTTTTGCTATAATTATATACTTAAGATTAGATATATAAAATACAGTTTTGCTTATAGGCTCACATATGGATACATTGATTTACTGACCTCTAGGTTATTCATTTTATCCAAATCGTAATGATATATTTAACATGAGGTTTATTGAACATTCAGAGGAAGGATAGAAGTACTGTCCCTATTATTAGTCGAGGCCTATATAGGTTTTAAGCATATTGTTATCTTTGGGTATCCAAATTTCCTCTGGAGTATTTTCTTTTGCCTTGCTGCTTACAGACCAGCAGCATTGGCACCACCCTGCATGTGAAGCCCACCATGGTCCTACTGAGCTGGAATCTAGATTTTTAACTAGATCTCCAGTTGACATGTTCACACATTAAAGCTTGAGATGTGGTACTCTAAATCATGCAAGTATACATTCTGCTGTTACAGTCAAATAAGAGATAAAAATTGCAAGAGAAGACAACTCCTTCAGAGACCAAATTTGTTTCAGTTTCCAGATACAACAAGAGTGATAATCATGTCACTGTTCCTTGGGTAACATATTTTTGCCCAAACTTCCCAAAAATATCATGGTAATTTCAGATAAGTCATTAATATAATTGGAACTCTGAAATGTTCCCTGACAATATTACATAATATACACAGGAATACAAAGAGCAATGGGAGTAGAGTGAATGAGGAGTAAAGAAAGAATATACATGGAGCATAACAGCATATGGAATATTAATTCCTACATGGAAATGTATGGATTATATGTATACATTTATAATAAGACATGAGTATTATTTTGCCATTGGCCACCGCATTTATTTTCTTAAATGTCACAAAATTCTTCTAAGGAAACTGAACCCAAAACCTTGCTTCACTTTTTATTTATCAGGGTTTATTTGGTTGCTTTTGGGGAAAAAAAATAAAAGGAAATCACTCTGGAACCAGAAAAAAAAATTTAAGGAACTCACATTTTTAAAAATACCAGGTATTCTAAAACAAGTCTTCCCTCAGGAAAAAAAAAAAAATTAAAATCCCTCCAGATTGGACAGAGCACCTGAACTCCTACTCCAACTCTATGGAAAGCTGGGTGAGACATCTTTCAGACACTGTTTCCACCAAAACTTATTAAATACCCAAAAGGTTAAGACAGAAGGAAGGTGGTATGTAAATTTTCTAACTCCCACTTGATATGCTGACAAATCCATTGAGGGAGGTGGCGCAAGGATGCAGCATTTTGTATCCTATAGCTAAATCAGTATCCAGTGCTAGGAGATGAACTACAAGAATTAACATGACTATCCCCCCCACCACATTTTTAGGGTACATGAGATGAGAATTTATACCCACAGCAAAAGAAAGACTTTGTCCTGAGATTCCACAAAGCAAAAGTCTGTATCAACCTACAAAATTTCTCACAGCTACAGCAGGGAAATGGAATACCCATTCTTGACAAAATAGAAGGACCAAGCTATACAAGTGGCTCACACTGCATGGCTGATTAGTCACTTCATCAAGACACTATTCCCTCAAAGCTCTTATTCTAGAAAAGAATCTGTTCCTGTTCATAGGGACTTTCCCCCCTCTCCTAGAATTTACAGGTTTAAATATAGCTTTTCTTTTTATTACGCTTTGTCTTTGGTCCTACCTAAGAAGAGGAAATCAGGGTGTATTAAAAAAACAAACAAACAAAAACGACACTACATGATGCAGAAGTGTAAAATAACCTGGTAAGGAAAACTGACCGATACTATCTACAGCAAATGGAAAACTAAGAATGTCAGAATTACTCATAACTAATAAACAGAACTGGCTGAACTTAAAATCAATAATGTGGGCCAAGACAGTTTCTACCTGTACATGCAAGCTTAGTTTTCAAGATATTTTTAAACATCATAAGAAGCTGTTATTTGTCTCAAAGGCTGTGCAAAGGACTGTTTCAGGCACCACTTGAATCCTGTTTTGTTTCACTTCTGAGTTCCATTGAACTGCCTCTACCTTGTTTGTACTAAACCAGGCCAGTACTTCCTTTATGTTTCTGCCTTTCAAATATCTGTAGCTCAGTCTTCTGTCCCTGATGCATGATAAGGCATCCAGAAAGTGCAACAACATTAAGAAATGAAAACCAAAAATCATATACTACTGGAGGCTGATCCATTAGGATCTGACTCCTTTTCCCCTGGTAACCATATGAACAGCATTTAAAAATAAACATAATAAATATTTTTAAATTTCTTCCCTGAAAGAGAAATAAAATTGTGTACTCTCATCTAACTCTGATACAGATGGCTATATTTAAAAATATGATTTATATCTCCTCACCTATAATAGTCATATTTTTAATAAAACTTAAATGTATTTTAGTGTCTGGATAACCATTTAGTGACTAGTGGCAAGAGTGATGCTATAAAGTTTAAAAGTTTGAAATAAAGCTAGATGTAAACCTGACCAAAGAATTCAGGAAAATATAGGGCATCACTCAATACAGGATTGACTTTTGAAGCTCTTAACATTTTCAGAGAATCATATATGGGTCACTAACCACACAGAGCTTATGAAGAGAGACACAGGGAACAATGAGCCTTTGAAAAGAAAATGGAAGTATCTTTCAGTGCAGCTTTAACAATTGGTCCATCTACTGTGAAGAACTAAAATTTCAGCAATAATAAATTTGACAGAAATCCATTAATAATAAAGTCCTAACTGATTTCATGAAGACTGGTTCTGTAAACCTTTGCTACAAATGAAAAAAGTCAATAGTGACTCCTAACTGAGATGTCCAAGGTGAATAGAGCAGAGCAGCTGGATGCACATATCCTGCTGCTTGTCTGCCACCTGAAACAAACCCCAGTGCTTCCAAAAGCATTTTACTGTCAACTTTGTGTTTTTAGCGAGATCTCATTTAGCTGAGGAATAAGCTGGTGGGACAAACATGTTATCAACTGGGCAGAAAAGTCTATTGAATACATACCTTTCCAAAGCCTGCCAGATGATAAATAGAAACCTGGAGCATTTTGCTACAACCTCCTTTTATCCACTCAAACCCATAACGTTAAGAGACAATCACATGTGCTCTACAATCAAACAAACTGGGCAAGATATAATGCAGTGGATAAAAGAGATGAACACTGAGCACTTCTGGATGAGATAACGATGATGGTGGTAGCTAACTTTTGAGCTCTTATTATATAATGGTTACTGTGAAAACTGTTTTAAAAATAGCTTCTCAGTCTCTACAACAACCCAATGAGGGTTTCATATCATTATCTCAACTTTATAGGTAATTAAGTTGAGGCACACATGAATTAAGTAACATGTCTAAGCCCACACAGACAGCAAACACAGGAGATGAGATTTATTGTAGGACCCACACAACAAAGCCCAAGCTCTTGACCACTGTGTTGTCTCCTGAGACTTATGTTCTGAAAGACAAAAAGAAAGGACCTGACCTATAGTACTTCTCTCTATCCTTGCTTATCTTTCCTGATGCAAAAGAAAAGCACTTGAATTTCAAAGTACATAAAATAACTTGTCTGTGGTTTAAGGTTTTCTGGCCTATCCTTCCATCCTCCCTGCAAATCTACCACCCAACTAAACATTCATTTAATTAATTTAATTCTGAATCAGCCTCTTATCAAAAAGTCAGGTCATGACAGAAAACAGTAAGACACATTAAGAAATACTGGGCTGGGCTGGGATGGTAGCTTAGTGGTAGAATACTTGCCTCGCATGCGTGAGGCACTGGGTTCAATCCTCAGCACCACATAGAAATAAATAAAATAAGGATATTGTGTCCATCCACAACTAAAATATTTTTTTTAAAAAAAAAAGAAATATTGGGCTAACTGGAAAAGATGGGATGACTCAGTTATTTTAGTATGGCCATGTTCAATCTTCCTCCTCTATGTTTAGGCTGCTTGGACTGGGAATTAAAAGTGCTTAAAGACACATACACTCCTGACTGATTCAGCACAGGAACTGTTAAATCAGTTGATAACAAATAAATGGACAGCTTTAGGGCTAGACTTCAGCTTTCAAAAAAAGGATCACCTAGCAGATAAACCATCTGGATTTAAGAAAAGCAGTATGGAGAGGAAATTTAAGAAAGAAAACAAATTGATGAAGGTCAGCTTACTGGATCCAGTGAAAAACTGCTTAATGTGGCACCAAGCCTAGACTCATTCTCTCTGTCTAAGAGAGTTTCTGAGGGTTTCTGGTTGAGTGTCCACTGAAAACAGGAGTGGGGAGTGAAAGATAGCCGGGAGTGGGTCTCAGGAGACTGAGTGGGTTTCCATCAGTCTTTGCTTATGGAGTTAGAATGAGTAAGGCACTAGAAGCACAGTGGGTAAAATCTGAATGTTAATGATGACAGAAGCCACAGTCCACCTTCCCACTGGAGATTTCAACAGACTGTTGCTATTAGCAAAGAATGAACATGAAAATCTCAGCAGCCCAGTTATCATGTTCAATCAGCAGGACACATAAAGAATCTAAATACACCAATAGATCTTTCCCTCTACATTTCTATTCTTAATTCCTTGGCCCTTCCCCATAAGCTATTATTTTAAGTATCTCTAAATTATTTACTAAGCTGCCCATATGTGAACTTAATTTAGTGACATCACGCAAGGGGGAAAAATTCTTATCTTTTCCATACAAAAATCAACACATACACTGAAAAGGAATGAAATTCTGACATGTGCTACAACATAGATGAATCCTGAAAACATGCTAAGTGAAATAACACAGATACCAAAGGCCAAATACCATATGATTCTATTTGATAGAACACAAGGTTACAGAGTAGGCAGACTCACAGACACGGAAAGTAGAAGAAAGACTACCAGGGAACATGAGTCAGGGTGGAGAGAACAGTGAGTTATTTAATGGCTGCAGTTTCTGTTTAGGATGATGAAAAAGTCCTGGAAACAGATAGTGGTGATGACTGCAAAACAGTGAATGTACTTCACACACTGAGTTGTAAACTTAAAAATTGGTAAAATGCTAAATATTGTGTATGTGTATTTTAAACTCAATTGTAAAAATCAAAATGTACAGTATCTCTTTCACAATTACCAAAATGGCATACACACACAAAACTTGCCACAGAGTTTCTCATTAAAATATTTTAAAAACAAATTGATTTAAGTTCCTTGAGGATAGGGGCCAAATTTCTTAAATTCATTACTTTGACACAGTAAATTCTCAATGAATGTCTGTTTAATAAATGTTTAAAAGAAAATAGAGGCTGGGCTGGGGTTGTGGCTCAGTGGTAGAGCACTTGCCTAGCATGTGTGAAGCACTGGGTTCCATACTCAGCACCACATAAAAAAATAAATAAATAAAATGAAGATGTTATATCCATCAACAACTAAAAATATATTTTTTAAAAGTTTACAACTATAATTAAAGAAAGAAAGAAAGTAGAGGAAGGATTCTCCTAAGTAGGAAATATTTTGAAAGCATTAAATTTACTATCCATGAGAAAGTATTCTGGAGCATACTCCAGGAAAGATGCCAATACTCTGTATCTAAGCCCCCAAGGCATGTCTTACACCATGTCTTACATACAGTAGGGAGTTAATAAATGTTGGCACAAAGAAGGGAAAATGTGATGTAAAATCAGTGTCATATTACTGGCTCTACTATTCCCCTTTTTTAAAACTACTTTTTTAAATGTATAATTCCTTCTGTCACAGGATGGAAAAATAAACCTCACAGTTTACACAAAGTGAAGGTAAAAATATAAATAGCTAGAACATACCACTCTCATCACTCTCAGAAAAAGAAACAGCAAATACAGGGTACATTGTCTTCTAAATAGAAAAGTTCTGTCTTTTTTTTAAAGAACAGCTTATAGTTCATCTTATTTTTTTAGAAAATATTAAATGATTTTTTAAAACTAGAAAATTTCAACTCTCTTTGGAAGAAAATTCAAATATTCAGTCTCAAAAGTCAATACCCAACCTTTACAGTAAATACTTGAACGATATAATAGAAGTACATTTAAGACTGCCTCCTCCAAAAAACATTTTTTTAATTTATTGTGAATCATAACCTGTCATCAATATTTCCTTCAGCCTATCAAGTGATCAGGTATTTTCTTAAACTTATTTATGACACAAAATTATACAGAACTGGCTTATGACCAACATGCAAGTTACTGATGATTTTGAAAATATTCACATTTTATATGAATTACTAAATTACAGTATGTATACATAAGTAGACTATTTTAAAAGAAAAAAAAATCAGATGCTGACATCCTTAACATTCACCATCTATACAGTAGATAGATCCACATAAAGGACCATGTAATGTATTAATCTCACTCTGAACAACATTAAAACATGTCCTTCAACTTCGACCCCCTACCCCTACCACGACCAAAAACTGTGCCAATTCACAAAGGAAACAGAAATTCAACCTCTATAGATATCAAGGTTTATATCTCAGTCTCATGATTTTTATCTTCTTATGAGCAGGTAAGCATCATTTTAGAGTGGCCCGTCTGTCTACTGCCCTGGTTTTTTGTGCATGCAGGGGCTCTCCATTAGCATCCAAAATGCCAACAGTCCACTATAAGAGGCAGCACTTCAAGCAGAACTGCATAAAGGATTATCACTTCCGTACATGAAAGTATACCACTACAGGTGTAATGATGCAAACTACTAGCACTCTGACCTCTGCTCAGCAGCACACACTTAAAAGCAGGTGCATTTCTGTGTTCCAGGAAGAGAGGGAGTGGGATGAGCAGGGAGGAAGACACAGATCTCCAATATTTTAGAGATATTTATCCCATTCAGATCCAGTCCGGCTAAATTCATGAACATCAGTTTACCCAAAGAAAAAAGTGGTCTTCTGTCCTTCACTCACTTGACTCAGAGGGCATTTAATCAAGTAAAGTCAAGTAAAACAATCTGTAAGATCTCATTAAGCTATATTAAATAAGACTAGTTTCAGAAGAAATAGGACTGCTCTATGGCAAAGAAGCAGTCCTTAAACCTTTTCCTCATCTTGTCACTGCTACTGGTGTTTACAAACTACAAGCCATAGCCTCAGGAGCCTCCGGAGACTCTCTCATGAGTAACCTCCTGTTAAATGCCTAATTTAAATACCCTTTTATCAATCTGTGATGGTTTTGGCAGTTAAATAGAAGGGAGTGAGTAAAATGACATGCATAAAATGAATCCTTTTCAAGTTGTAAATGAGTGAGTCAGGATTCAGACTTGCCGAGATGCTCCAAATTAAAACCCTTGCTATCATTTTAAGCATGCTCTGTCTTACCGTTTTGCTGTTGTCTCTCTCAAGCTCGATTCACCTGGAACTCTTTAACATGTCTCTAGCAATGTGTTTGCACCAGGCCAGCCTTATACAGCAACTGAATTCACATCTTTCTGCACTAGCAAGCTGAAATGGTACGGCCGTACTACAACCAAGACAGGGGGAAGCATAAGCACAGGAAAAAAAAAAAAAAAAAAAACAACAGCAATCACCCAAGAGAAGCTAATCTCAGTGGAATAACACCAAAAATGGTTTCAGAAGAGGACAAAGGACATGCTAACTTTCAGTATCAATAGCTTTAACAGTTCAATTCCACCCCCCCTCCCAAAATCTAATTTTTTTACATCCAAACACGATGGACTTGCCTGTGGAGTTCCCAGGAAGGCAGAGTAACCAGGCTCTGCAGCAGCATTGCAGCCAAAGTAACCGTGCATATGCTGTCCAGGCAATTCACAACACCAGCTCTTCAGAAAGATATTGATTTGCAATGCAGGGCTGCTTCAAAAGAATACAGAATGGGAGCCAAACAGCTAATGGTGATTGCATAGGAGGAAAAACATTTAATCAAGGGGATGCACCTCATCATGCTCAATTCAATTTTTTAAAAGCACTGGAGAAAGCCAATAAGTGTCCTGAGTGACAACCCCATTAAACAATAATCAGAGGTCCTACAGAAGCCAAGTTTAGGTTGCCATCACTAATGCTGCAAAAGCAGAGAAAATGGTTTAATGTGCCTATGTGCACACAGTTGTCATATGCAAATGGGACATAATGAGAACTCTAAAATAACCATGCACCAAATACATGAGGTTATTAAAAAAAAAAAATGCACAGGTGTAACATTTACAGAACCAAAGTGACAAAATGCGTAGTTGTGAGCCTTCAGAATTTTTGATGGGTGTAGAGCTCATACCACTCACAAAAATAAAATACCAACAAAAACCAAATAACAATTCTTAGGCAAATTGTGCCAAGTCATGCCACAAGGTGCTGGGTGGCACAGAAAGGATGCCAAACTACCACTCTTTTAGCGACCCCTACAGGGAAGTGATTGATCTACAGTTCATCCTTGTTTAAAGGATTTCCCGTCCTGGGAAACAGAACTAGAGAAGTTCATACTTTAGATTAAGGCACAACAGTGCAACTGATAAATACCCTAAGCAAGAAATTAAAAAGTCAGGCATAAAATCTGACCTCATACATTTTCACTTATTTAAGAAATTAAGGCACAAGAGGAAGTAACTACTCTGTCAATAATGACCATTATTGACCAATATTCCCATAACTCAAGGGACTTGGGTATACACCAAAGATCAGAAAGCTTGGGGGAAAGCATTTTCCCTTCACATCCTAATTGGTTTAAGTGAGTCATCACCCTTTGTCCCTACTCAGAAGCCATCTTCATTATCATCACTTTGAATGATGATATTCAACTTTATTTTGCCTGCAACACACAAGTTCATTCAAAATCTGACAAAAAGTTCTACTTAAAATGTAAATACTATGTGTTTCTTCTTTACCAAAGCCCAGGAAAAAAAGAAGGCTGTCTCCTTAATATCTGAATACTATTGAATTATATGAACATAATTTCTTCAGAGTGGACTCTTCCCTGCAGCCCATACAGGCTTTTTCAGAACCAACAGAATTTCTTATTTGAATCATTTAGGATTTAATCAAATGCTGCTGCATAAAATTCCCTTGTATTATTGGCATTTTCCCTATTTAAGCCCCTAGAGGGACAAACCATATCCATTGCTTTTGTTTTTGTTTGTTTTGGGTTTTGTTCCCCCATAGCACGTAACACAAGGCTGGGTATCTGGCAAATATTAACTAAATATTTAAAATAATTAATGAATTTCCAAACTCTGTATTTTAGGGCTAAAGTTTGTTCTTTGGCAATCTCCCCTCCCCAATCATTCAATGTTTCCTGTAAAAATATCTGTATTAGAAATGCTAAGTCACTCGGTCTAAGTAATTCTCATGTCTTTTTTTCCACTGAGTTGGCTGATTAGGACATATGAAGTGTTCACACATTTACGAAGCTATCCTATATAAAAACCAACAAGCCAAATAGAACAATCTCTCCTTTATTCTCTCATTTTGTCTTTCAACAAACACATATGGATATGCCCAGCAGTGTGAGCAGACATGTTCTCTGCAAAGAACTCAATGATGGGTGAAAAAGAAACAAGTGATTATAATACACTGAAATAAGTGTTTTGAGAACACTTGATTGAGTACAAATAACCTTCCATGGGTGGCTCAGAAGAGACTTCATCAAGAAGGAAAACTGAGTCTTCTAGACTCCACCCAGGAGAGGAAGGGCATTAAGGAACAGCACGAAACTGGAAGCTGTCTGAGGAAATGACAAAGTAGTGCACACCATGCTGGGAGCTGTGGAGACTGGAGAGGTGCTTCAATGCCAGGGCACAGAGGGGACCATAAGCCATGCTAAGAAGTTAGGAGCTTCCTAATAGCAAACTTTCACTTGCTTCAAAAATAAAGCCCTAAAGGATTACAGGCAGAAGAGGCTGGATGGGATTTTTCATTTTAAAATAGGGAAATGGCATAGAAAATGAATTTGGAAAGCAGAAGGGGGAAGGCCACTTGGGAAACTAAAACAATAGTTTAGACAAGACCTTGAACTAAAGCAATGAAATGAGAGATGGAAAGGTGACAGAGGTGACGAATTACTTAATGAATGACCGGATATGAGGTCTAATGGAAAGGGAAAAATCCAAGTACAACTCTGAATTACTAGTATAACCAAGTGAAAGGTGGAATCATAAACTAAAAGAGTGGATGTAGGAAGAACAACAGCTTGACAAGGAAAGGAAACTATCATGAATTCAATATTTTACACTGAGTTTTAGATATCTCTTGCAAAAGCAAGTGAATGTGATGAGTAGGCAGCTGCATAAAATTCTGGAGCGCAGAAGCAAGATCAAAAGTTTATATGTCTTAGGTTGGGAATTCCTAGAAACACAGCTTAGTTCAGATTCTCATTCACCTAATATTTTGAGGACATGCTCTCAATAGAAAGGAATGAGGAGGACATGGGACAAAGAGGGAAAAGTCATGGAAGACATGTGGTTCAGATGAAATGCCTGCATTCAATGTGAGTCCCACCGGAAGCAAGAGAAATAGCTTTTGTACCCCTGGTCCATTCAGCTATTGACTGGAGCCTGGAGAGCAGGTTTCCACAACACTAGGGACACACTGACCCAGATGTGAGCAGGGTGCTTATAGCACCGGCCAAACTGTGGTTCAGTGACAGCAGATGAATGTTCTTTCCCTCAAAGCTTATCCCTGCCTCAGGCATCTTTATCTTTGCTGTTTGCTTTACCTAGAATGTTCTTCCCCAGATAATCCCTTAGCTGACTCCTCATTGTTCAGCAGGATCTCAGGACTCTCCTCCTCAGAGTCCCTCCCTGCCTTCCCTCCCGGCAGCTCTCCATCCTCAATCACACTGAACAGCTTTGTTCACTAATTTGCTTTATTCACTAATTTGCTTTGTTCATTTGTTCTCTTCATCCTCCATTAGGATGAGAACTGTTCAAGGGCATGGGCCCCTACTCACTAGTCCCCCTATGTTCCCGGAGCACCTAGAATAGCATCCAGTGCTTGCTGTATAAATAAATAAAAGGAAGACTCACTGGTGACAATATTCAAACAAATTCTGTGGATGTGTATAGAGTAGAAATGGATGGAGAGCTTGAGGAAGGAGTAAGAAGAAAAAGATATGTCAACATGGATGGCCACAAAGCAGAAGTAAAACTAGGGGCTAGAGAGGCAAAGCTGCATAAAATGTATCATTATGTTCATGCTGTGAAGAATAACTTCATTAGGGCACACTGACATGTACCTGAAATTATACCACAGAAGGACAACAGAGGTTAAAATAAAGTTTCTACTAGCAAAGAGAAGAGACAAAAAATCTCATTTAAAAAACCAAATATCTCATTGGGTAGAAGAAAATGAGTAAAACGTAAATAAAAACACCTGCCTTCACACCAAAGATTTTTAAATTCTAAAATATACAGAATACTTCAACTGACAATGGGATTGATTACAAACATTAGTGAGAGCTTCAGGGTTTAACGGGCATACACAGGGCTGACTGACCTCCAGCTCAATAATCTGATGCCTTCCCTGCTTCCTTTGTTTTTATGATTCATCCTTTCTCACCCTTCAGGCTTTTGTATGGCCCTAAATGTGCCTCCTTCTCTAACATCACCATGCTTCTCTCAATCTTGCCACAAGCTCTTTCAACCATCCATCCTTGTATGGGGCAGCTAGTGGGGCATACTTGAGAGTGCATAATTAGAGGGCGGGTTTTGTCTATAGATGGGTTGGAAGCAGAGCTAGAAGCTGTCTCCTGGGAGGACAATGTGTTGGCTTTAGTCCATAGGCTTTGTGGTACTTCTTGTCTATTCAGACATCCTTGTTTCATGCCAACCTACCTGGAGCCATCTCAGACACTGCCAGGGATCTGATCCTCAGCTAAGTAGGTTCATGCAACAGATGTGGCATTAAAAAATTGGGAAAAAAGGTGATTGAAGAAATGGATGTAGAAACACTTTTTTGTTCAGAATTACACAAGTAAAAATAAATAGTAGGAAAACTTTTCAAAGAGTAGGAGAAGGGGAGAAAAGAAGTTGCTTTGTAAATATGAACAAGTCACCTACTTTATGAACTGATTTTTAAAAAAATTTTTTAAGTCTAAATGAGGAAAAAATTTTAATTGTTCTGAAAACTGATTAAGATAAAATTTTTCCCAAAATAAACTGGTTTTCAAATTATTACAATTCTGTATAAGCCATGTCTTTCTTTCCTAAGCATTTATAATTAAATGTTCATGACACTGACTGATTTTAAGATGTTCATGTTGCTTTAGTAACCTATACCTTAATAATCTTCTAGTAAACCCAGAGAATTTCATAACTTAATTCTTATCCACTGATGCCTCAGTATACTTAAACACTCTATCTAGAGAAATGTTTACTTAAAATACTTTCTCGAAACACTAAAATTCTGAAGGAGTTTAATTTGAATGTTTAAAAGCCATTTCTTTTTTCTTTTTTTTTTTTTTTGGTGCCAGGGATTGAACTCAGGGGCACTCAACCACCGAGCCACATCCCCAGTCCTATTTTGTGTTGTTTTTTTTTTTTTATGTAGAGACAGGGTCTCACTGAGTTGCTTAGCGCCTCGCCCTTGCTGAGGCTGGCTTTGAACTCACGATTCTTCTGTCTCAGCCTCCCTAAGTGCTGGGATTACAGGCGTGAGCCACTGCGCACGGCTCTAAAAGCCATTTCTTAACTACAATGTCCAAACTACCATATATAAGTCATCATTCATGGCATTTCATGGTAATTTCAAGATTTTTTTCTTAAGAGTACACAACTTTGGTTTTTGGATTCTTAAAAGGAAAAATAGAACCAATTTTATCAATAAATACAAGAGATTCTATTGCAACCTAATAAACTTGTTCCTGAAAAAAACTTTGCACTCTGTTAAACTACACCCCAAAAAAAAACAAGAGAGATTATGGGGAAAATAAGATTGTGGATAGTGCTCCCAAAACCCATACATCCAGAACATTAATAAAAATAATTCTAACAAACAAATTTACATAGGCCATGCCTTTTTCCCTCTTCTTTTTAAAAATTTATCAACTGTGTAAACCTTTTTTATTTTATACTAATTGACAATTCATAATTGTATATATTTACAGGGAACAATGCAATGTTAAGATTTGTGAATACAATGTGAAATGATTAAATCAAGCTAATTAGCATATTCATCACCTCAGTTATTTTTTGTGATGACAACATTTGAAATTTAGCATTTCTGAAATGTATAATACATGATTATTAACAATATTCACCATGCTGTGCAAAAGATCTAAAAAAGAAAGAAAACCTGATTTCTCCTGAGACTTGGTACCCTTTGACCATTATCACCCATTCCCTCCTTCGCCAGCTCTGAAAGCACCATTCCTGTCTCTGCTTTTGTGAGTACAACTGTTTTAGATTCCACATGTGAGTGAGAATATGTGGTACCTCTCTGTGCCTGCTTATTTCACTTAGCACAATGTCCTCCAGTTCCATCCATGTTGTTGCACTCCACCTCTTTTTGGAGGCTGAAGAGTATTCCATTGTGTAAGGACATCCCATTTTCTTTATCCTCTCAGGTTGATTCCACAACTTGGCTATTGTTAATAGTATTGCAAGAACATGAGAATACAGATATCTTTTCAACAAAATGGATTCAAAACTTTCGGGTAAATACCCAGAAGATGGATTGCCAGATCTGTATCTTCATCTCTGTATTCCCTACAGTGCTGATATAGGTCTTGTATATGACAGATGCTCCATAAATGTTTCTTGGCTACAGATAAATCCTGCACTGATCACTGTGATCTGCAGAAAATGTGTACAGGTGAAAAAAGTTCATTATGAACTTCATCTAGGTTGGAAATTAAAAGTCCAAAGACAGAGTTACTACCAAGGAACTTTAGAGTGTTGTAGTTATCAGAAAACAGCATGGAAGGTAAGAATCATAGCCCTAATAACAGAAGTAGGTCAATGTAGACTATAATAATAAAAAAGAAGGCCTTGTTTTTGCCTGGTTTTCAAAAATCTCGTCACTGCACAGTTATGCTTCTACTCAAGATTACAGCTAGAAGAATTTTCCTCCTTTCCTTCCTTTATGTTGTGTCTCTAACTACCCTGGGTAACAATTTGTCTGCATCTCAGTCTTGGCTTTCCCTTGGTTAAATTTCTAATCCTTGCCACATAAAACTTGCATTTGCATTAAAACATTGGTTGTCTACATATCTACTACATATATGGTTTCAACATATACATAAATGCATATTTATGTATTTATTGACTATTTATTCAACTGATACATAAAATGTGAAGGCATTTTTTTTTCCTATCTAAGACCTAGCAAACACACAACTGGAGGAGATTTAATGTGATGCCATACGCCAAGTGTGTAGACTAGAGAGGACTCAGATGTAAAACTGATTTTATTAAGACCATATTCACTAAAGAATAGTATCAGAAAGTTCAAAATGTTTAGAACTACTATGATTGAGAAATGGGAATTAAATTATAAGACTTCGGTGGCAGACACAAAATCTTCAGGTAGCAGCAAAAAGGAAAGCAAAAGGTACTGAGAAAAGATTTGTGGATTTTCTCCCATGCTAGGGTTATGATACCTGTGAGGACTGAGGTTGCAAATCCATGACCATTAAAAAGCTCCTTAAGGGGCTGGGGTTGTGGCTCAGTGGCAGAGCACTTGCCTCAGACATGTGAGGCACTGGGTTCGATCCTCAGCACCACATAAAAACAAATAAAACAAAATAAAGGTATTGTGTCTATCTACAACTTAAAAAAAAAAAAAAAAAGTTCCTTAAGGAACTAAGTCTCATTCTTTAAAAACTTGCCTCAGTTGCTGCACCTGAGTCCAACCTGCAGCCAGAGCATCCGTGGTCTCCACCACAGGTTGCTACCTGGGTGTTGGGGCAATCCATGGGCAGCAGCAAGTGCCACATTGACAAATTATGGCAAGGAGCAGAGCAAGAGCTAGAGGTTCTTGAGTCTACCTACCCCGATTCCCTCACAGGTAGGAGTGTCTCAGCTACCCCTGTCTCACCAGTCCTCTTCAGGTTCTCTCACCAGCAGTACAACTGTGCTGTGAGGATGTCAAGGGGATGAGTAAGAGGGATTTGAGAGTGTCATTCCCTAGCTTGACTGCACACTGATCCAACCATCCTAATAACTAGTCTTCTAAAATTATATATGGATCTCCTGATACCACATTTCCCATCAGTAGTGCTTCACTTGACAAGGTCTTGCTAAGTATTATCAGAAGATCCACCCAGCTCCACCATACTATGACATCTGAGGCTGGAGAAAATAAAACTGCTCTAAACCTCAAGTTTACATACAATGGAAAATATCCAAATGAAGCTCCCCTGTATGAAACAGTCTCCCAGGGAAATCTAGAAGAAATGATGCCTCAGACATTTTAACATTATTAACATTAACATTGCAGGCTGAAGAAAATCTTGGTATGGTGATGATCCTTACTCTAGTAACAGCTGTGCAAGAACAATTAAATGAAATAGTAGATCAGATGAGAACTGATGAGAGGAAGAAAAGAAACAGAAGCCAAAGAAGCAGAAAAGCAACTATTCTAAGGCAATCCTGTTACAACAGAGAATTTCTTAAATTGGAGGGCCAAGTTTGATGCAGAACTCTTGGAAATTAAAAAGAAACTGATGAAAAAAGAAGGCCACTTGAAAAAAAAATAATTAAGTGGGAAACAGTTATTTGAAACAGATCATAATCTTGACACATCTGATAACCAGTTCTTGGAGGATGTTGGAAAAAATGTGGAGGTAGATGAGTCTTTGTTCCACAAAATGAATGACATGGAGCCGACTGTTGATGAGGATGATCCAGACCACAATCTTGCTGGCCCAGGGAGTGACTTGGCAGAATAATGGACTATCCCTATCTGTGGAGAGGCTTGACTGCCACACCATCTGTGGCTATGCTGAGAGGTTTTGATTCTCTTTTTTCGTTTTATTTTTCTAAGAAAAAATAATTTTTAGGAGAATATTTTTCTGATCACTTTCATCATTGAACTTAATAAACTGACCTTAAAATAAAATAAAAGAAAAACTTGCCTAAGTTTCTAAACTAATTATGAAAAAGGAAAAAAAAAATCTGTTTTCCAGTTGGCTGGAGTTGTGAGTCAGCTTTATTGCTTTTAGAACTTTATCCCAGGTTTCTAAAATTTTACTTAGTTAGAAAAACAGGAAAATCCCAAAGGGAATAAAATCTTTTTAAAGGCAAATCATACAGAAACAATTTTATTTACTTCTGACATTTTAAATCTTGAAAAACCATGCCATGATCTAGCACTTATTTTAAAATATTAAAATAAAAAATTGTTCATTAAATAATTTGACCCCTTTGCCTCACTTTGTACACCTAACAAATAAAGTAGGAAGTAGGACCATGCAAAAGCATGGGTAACAATGTTGTATGTTCAACAATAACACTTAGGATAATGAAAGGATAACCATCCAAAGAAACTCACAACAGAAATTAAAATATGTGACCCTATGCAATTTAATTGACTTTCCTGTGGCCAATGTTTTAGTATTTACCCTTTCAAGTTAATACTGGTTAGGTCATTCTAAAACCATGTGTATACCCTCAAAGAACAGAAGATAAACCAGAATAGGCCTCTAGTTAAGGAAGTTGCATCATATGTTCATTTAACCAATCCAGATTCACTGGGATAAAAGAGAATCAAATTCACTAAAAATTCGTACCTAACAGGGAATCTGAAATGCTCCAACATATCTATAATCCGTTTTTATCCAGTACAATAGTAAAAACAGCAGCATTCAAATATTGGTTGAATCCTTTTTGTCATTCCTTGTGGAATGTTTTTCTTAAATGGATACTAAAATAAAATGTATTCCCATTTCCAAAAAGAACAGATTGTTTGGAGTAGCCAGCACGTCCTTTCTCTTTCTCTAGAGGATGGCTCCTCCCTCTGCCTCATCCACTGCATTCTGGAGGACCTACACCCTGTCTAGGACCAGACAAGGGATCAACTTGGGCCAAGGGAAACCTCCCTGGGATGTTTCCAACCAGGATTCTATTGCACACCATCCCTTCACCTTTGATGCTGATAAAGCAAGAAAGTGTCAGCTTAGAAGCAGTCTGTTTCAGTGTCTCTAGCCATGTAGAAGAAGGGCTCAACTGCGATCCTGAAACCATGGAGAAGTAAGAGTGGAGCTGAGAGAAGAGACAAACAGCATTGATAACATGGAAGTCCTGGCCCTGGCACCGAGCTCCTTACCCTGCCGGCTGCCTGGCGCTGTAACACACAGTTGTCTAGCCATGTTTCTGTTCTGCCACTCTTACCCACCACCAGAGTCTCATTTTTTTTTTCCTTTAGACATTTCAAGTTGATTTTCACATCCTTATAACCAAGAGTGCTAGTACAAATGGGAATACATGCAAAAAAAAGGGTGTGCAGCTACCATGAAGCAGTAATGCCAGAGCAAGAGCTAAATAATTTAAAAGATGTTACTTTAAACTCTAAGAAAGAGAGACGTAAGGCTGATATTGACTTACATCATAGTATGAAAGGGTTTAATAGCAGTCAAAAGTTTTTATAAGACTGTTTCACATACCCAACTGTATATAACAATACTTTTATAAATCTGTTTTAAATTGAATATCACATATTTTAAATTTTTGTTATTTATCTTATAATTTATAAGAGAAACAAGGGCATATTAGCTATTAATCAGCTATCTGCTCCTATAGAAAGCCTGAGTGCTTTGACCAGTTAGTGGAACCAGGCGTCCAAGTTGCTGTGGCAGCTCATACTATAATTTAGGTATAATACCTAACAGGAAACAGACTGACCTGCCTTGAAGGTGCCATCTATAAATTGTTGCTAAATATCAACATGAACAAGCAGCTAAGAAGTATCACAGAAACTACGAAAGTAAAACCAGTTTAGTGTACCAATCCTGGCCTTTAAATAAAGGCTTCTGGCTAAGAAGGAGAGTTATTAAAAATTAAAGAAGTAATAGCAAGGGGATTTTGGAAAAAGCCACAAAAGTACACCAGGGACTTGTGGAATATGTAAAGAGAGTGCTAAGAAGACATCATAAACTTTGCTTTCTGTTTTTCACTCCTAAATGATTTCTTTCCCTGTTCTATTCCCTTACCAGCTATTTACTGAGCTTTGTATTAGGCACTATAGGGGTATAAAGATGAATGAGACACAACTGCATCTCTCACAGATACTTATACAAATAAACATAATGCAGGAAATAATTCCCATAGAAAAGGTAACAGAAAATACTAGGAGAGTTCAGACTGAGGGAGGCCTGCAAATGATAGATCAAACAAAATTTCAGAGATTTTCACCTTAGGTAATCAAATTCTCAACAGGAAAGTTACAAAGCACTCAAAAGGCAAAATGGTGGAGGTGGGGGGAGGGTGCTGTATGGCCAAAGACTAGAAATAATCACTCTTAGCACAAAAATTGTTATCTATATCTGGATGTAATTTGATAATTTAACAAAGGGCCTTTTTAATATCACAGGAGCTCAGCCCAGAAGAGTGAAACAAGTTCTGTAACTCAAACCTTCATGAACAATAGTTCTTTTCTCCCTTCTGGTGGAAGATTACTTGGATGGACTCCAGGGCCTCCAAGTACACTGTCTGCCCATATGGTTCAAAGATGTGTTTTATCCTAGTTGGCCTGGATGCAGACAACCAAACTTTTCTCCCAAATTCCTGAAGGAAAATTTAGCTTTGGGAATTGTTGCAATAGCTGATCCTAGGGAACTTGGAAAGCATCTTTACATCTCTATTCTCCCCAGCACCAATTATTGTTTAGAAAAATCAAGGTTTTACTTGTCATAATATAAAAGCTAAATCAGTTGACTTCGTTTTATCAATCCTCCCGCAAGGCACTTGACTGCCTCATTAGTCTTTGTTTCTCCTAGTCATTCAAAGAACATTCAGCTCATATAAAACACAGAGCTGTTTCCTGGCTGACCCCATCAAGACCAGTCCCTCCCATGGGCAACACTAACTCCAGCACCCGCAGGACCGCAGACTTCCAGGAACTGCAGCACAGTGTGTGTCCACCTTGGTTCAGGTATTTCCTGGCACACTCACCAATGTTATTTATTTAGAATTCTAAGGGATAAAACAGGCTTGATAAGAAGAAAAGAGACACCATCACAGAGGAAACCATATAAACAGGTGCACTGAAGCAAGCTGTATGGAGAATGTGAGTTCAACAGAACAAACCCAGGTTCTCAATCCAGGCTTTAGGCAAGATACCTTACTGATGGGAATAATAATAACGGTGCCTATACTTAAAAAGAGTGTGGTTGGGAGGCTTTCCAATGTCTTAGAACAATGCTGGGTAAAGTAAGAGTGTTAGTATAATGTACACTTATATTATGAGTGACCAGGCACTAAGCTTTAGGCACCACAGATATCCTGTATCCTGTGGCTTGTACTTCTCCATGAGGTCTAGAACTGGTCTTGGTTCTCTAGATTCACATCAGCCTGAGCACTTTCTTCTGCATGGGCTGCCAGGCCCATTTCTAGCCACTCCTTAATTTCATCAGTTCCTATTAATTCTTCTCCAGTATTTGTATTTGTTTCTATGCCATTACACTTTGGTTTTTCACCATTCCATAAAATTTAACAACTTTTTAAGAGCTATAGGGATACCCACAAGCTTTCTTGATATTTCATTTGGCTAAAGCTGGGAAGAGCTATTTATAGTTCAATATTAAGTTTTATATTTCTCCTTTTCTCTCTTCCTCCTCCTACTCCTCTTCTTTTTCTTCTTCTCCTCTTCCTCTTCTTCTTCCTCCTCCTTCTTCTCTCCTGTCTCTCTCCTTCCTCCTTTTTCTTAGTATTATATTTCCCACTATAACTACAAAGCTGCAGCTTAAGAACAAATAAAAACTAAAAATTCATACTTGCATAATGAAACTGTAAAAATAAGGATTATTGAACAAATCACAAGGATGACAAGACACTTTGCAACCACCATAACACACAAGGGAAATTTACGGAGTAGCAAGTACTCAGAAAAGTGAAACTTACATTTACAGACAAGACAATCAGCTGCGTAATATATAGTTGACTGCCAGTGCAAACTTTGAACAAGATTAAAAAAAAAAGAACTTATCAAGAATCCATTTCACCAATATCAACCAAATAACTTTTCAAATAAACAGTTCTAAATTGGCAGGCACACAATTCCAAAAAATTTGGGGGTGTTTTAAGCTAATTGATGCCAATCAGGAAGAAGGACTGTCTTCTGAACGAGTACTAAACAAAATGTTCTGATAAAAGAAGGAATAAAATTATGAGACATCACATTTCAATACATACACAAATAACTGGCTTTCTTATTAAAATCTGGTGAATCATCCATGATGCATAGATCTATGCAGAAGCAGAATCTACCCACAAGTGTTATTCCTCAAGCAGAAAACCCACGACTGTTCTGCTTATAAAATACAAAAGCATTTTACCTCTATGTGTGAGTAGCATAAGGTGCTACAACTGAGACACTGCATTTTAATAGCAGTAAGAAAATTTATAGGTAGAATTCATTATTGTACTATAATTTAATTATCTTTAAATTAAAATGAGAATATAAACTATAGTGAAAAATGATTATTGGTAGAGCACTGTATATAAGCACAAGTTCTTTTCTCAAAAATAATCCCCCTTCTCTGAAAATGTAAGATCTAATTATGTGGGCAACTAGTATTAGCTAAAACTCACCTTACCTATCAGATCAAACATTAAGTAGCATGTATCAGCTAATTCCTGAGTATTTAAGTACTTTTTTTTTTTAACAACTGGCATGCCTGTGAAATGCTTTTTTTTTTTAATATTTTTTATAGTTGTTGATAGATCTTTATTTATTTATATGTGGTGCTGAGAATCGAACCCAGTGCCTCACACATGCTAGGCGAGCATGCTACCACTGAGCCATAACCCCAGCACCCCCCGTGAAATACTTTTTTAAAGTAAGAATAATTATTTGAAAAAATGATTGATTCTTTTGACCCTAATTTGATATCTTTAAAGAATTAGAATACCAAAACTTTCACCAACTTTTTTTCAGGCATAGAAGTCTTCTCTTCAATTTTCATTTTGAAATTACATCTAGGTTTATAGGAAACCTCATATAGGGCTGTTCAGCCCTACATCAGTTCAAAGGCAGCATCTAACATGTGAAACTGTTAAAGAAGAAAGCACATTGAGATCTGACACCTTATCAAAAGACTCCAGGCACCACAGAAAATGGAACAGCTCTATCTCTTTCAATGACAATTTTCCCATGTGTACAGGGACTATAAATATTGGAGTTAAGAGTCTCAACAGATAAGGTGTGTCTTCCCTTTGTTTGTTGAAAAAGAGGGATAAAAGTGTCAATTCTCACAAACTTAAATCTCCCTTGGTCCCTCAACCCCTCCCAGCTATAGCTCCACTTCTCTCTTATTTTCTTTATATCAAAATTCTTCAAAAGGAGAAGCTGATCATAACTTCCTCTCCTTTCGTTCACTCTTCATCCCATTTTAATCAGGCTCTTATTGTTTCTATTTCACTAAGTGTCAGCAATGGCTTCCACAAGGCCAGTTCCAGTGGGCAATTCCCAGACCTTACCTGAACCTCTCAGCAGCATCTGACACAACTGATCAGCTCTTCCTTCCTCAAACTTCCTTTCTTCACTGCGGCTCCAAACATCACACACGCCTAGTTACCCTCCTGCTTCACTGTTCACTGGCTCAGTCTCCTCAGGATCCTTCACTGGACCCTCTTCCTCTTCCCAACCTCTTAAGACTGCCATGTCCCAGGACCCAGGCTTCGGACCTCTTTTCATCTCGATCTACACTCCCTTTATAAGTGATTTGATCTCATTCCACTGCTGAAATACCACCAATACACTAAAGGTTCACCATTTTTATATCTCCAGGCTGGACCTTTCCTTTATCTTCCGTCTTATACTACTGACACAACTACTTTTGGATACTGTTAGTTGTCTTTCCATCCCGTGACAAATACATGAGATAATCAACTTATAGGAGAAAGGATTTATGTTGGCTCAGTTTCAGAGGTTTTAATACACGGTCATTTGGCCCCATTGTTTGGGCCTGTGGCAGCACAGTACATCAAAGCAGGAACACAAAGCAGAAAAGGCTGCTTATATCAAGGCAGTTGGGAAACAAAGAGAAAGAAAGAGGAAGGTGCTGGCGTCTGAATACCTACTTTGGGTGCATATCCCCCAAAATCTAACTTCCTTCCACCAGACCTTACCTCCTACAGGTACCAGCACTTCCCAACAGCACCACACACTGGCAACCAGGCCTGTAGTATATGAGCCTTTGGGGGACACTTCAGATTCAAACAGTAACGGGTATCTAACAGGATCTCAAAGTTACCAAGTCCAAAGTCAAATTCCTGATTCCATAACCTCTCAAAGCCCTGCTTCTCCTAATAATTCCCCACTTCAATGGGCCCACCTTTAACTCACATTATTTCTCTAGTCAAAAATTCAAGAATCCTTGAATGTGCTCAGACCCTACATTATATCCACCAGCTCATTCTCTCAGCTGTGCTTGGAGAACTTATTCAAATCCAACCACCTCTTAGCACCCGTGCTGTTCCATCCTGGTTTAAGCCACTGTCATATCTCACCTATATGATCACAGGGCCGTCCTAACTGTCATTAAGCTGTTACTGTCCTATTCTTCCCCTTCCAGGGTCTGCTCTACACAACAGCCAGAGTCTAAAAGTATCATTATCCTTCTCAAAACCCCAAACAGCTTCTGAGTTGAAATAATATACTACATTCTAATCATGGCCCCTGACTCACTACACACCAGCCACTAGAGCTCCTTCCTGTTTCTTACGAACATTAAGCCCAGTCAGGCATGGTGACACATGCCTGTAATCCCAGTGGCTCAGGAGTCTGAGACAGGAGGATCGCAAGTTCAAAACCAGTCTCAGCAACTTAGTGAGACCCTGTCTCAAAATTAAAAACAAGAAGGAGTGGGGATGTAGCTCAATGGCAAAGAGTTCCTGGGTTAAATCTCTAGTACCAAACAAACATTAAGCCCTCTCCACCTTCAGGCTCTTGTAGCCTCTTCTAGAAACATTCTTCCACTAGAAATTACCAAGGCTTGCTCCCTCCTTTCTTTCAGAACTACACTCAAAAGTCATCTTCTCAGAATTATCTTCCCTTATCACTTGGACACCTCCCTCCATCTCTCATTTCCCTTTCCTTGCTTTGGTTTATATTCCTTTTACTTGGCCTGACCAAATTATATATCTATTATCTACCTATACCACCTCTGCTTAAAAAAAAGTTAGTGGGCACATATTTGCCTCACTCTTAAAATTCCAGGGCAGAGAACAGTGCCTGGAAAACAGCAGATGCTCAGCAAGCATTTGTTGAATGAACACATGAAAGAGTCATTTCTATACTCTTAACCATTGCTTACTGAGGTAGATAATATGTGTTTCTTTGTTTATTGACTTGATACCTATGGTACAATACCAAAAAGGATCATTAAGTATTTTTTCAAGTTATATTGTTAGAGCCTCCTAATGTCAGGTAGAAGTTTTCTAAGCAGAAAGAGCTACATGGGCAAAACAAATAAGATAGAAAAAATTTTTAAAGATTTTTGAGGTATACAGGGAGTTCCCTATAGGAAAGCTGGGAAGAGACTAGGGATAAGAAAGAAGGATAGGTGGAAGATGTGGTGTGGGATAAGGAGGAAAGCAAGACAAAGGGCAACATGACAGGTCTTGTGGGCGGGCCTGAGCTTCGAGTGACATCTTGTAGGCAATAGGAAAACAGCAGTCAGAATGTCATTTGGGAGAAACTATTCTGGGCACATAAGATTATATAACCCATATAATCATATATTCTTAGTTGAAAGAACAACTAAACTACTCCAGAGAAGCATAAAGATAAAAAATACAAGCAGATCAGTCTTAATTATTACTTATATCCTTTATTCCCTTATCATTCATACCTAAAAGATATTCGTAGTTTCTTGTTCACAAACCTTTAACTGATCAGTGTTTCTTGTGAGATATTTTCTCTCAGCATGTTCCAATTTAACTATTTTCAGCTTTTAATCAATTAGCTCTTCAAGAACACTTATATGGCAATTTTTAATTAATACAGATTCTTGTGTATATACAGTGAATTCGTTAACTTCCTCATAACATTAATTGTTAATATTGCTTTGGGTAGTGAAATGTTCAACAAAGAAATTCAATTATAGTTGTTCTAATTAGTAAAAAAAAAAAAAAAAAAAAAAACTGGTATCTGATAATTAAGACACCAAAATAGTGTTGAGTTTATCCAATGTAGAGACTTCAAATTAAAGTAAGAGTTCAGCTGGTTTAGACAAGAAGCATTTAAGAAGTCTTGTATTTTTATGATTAAAACAGTTGGTTTGATTTGAAATTTTAATACAGAATGTGCATGATTAGTTTACGAAGTTTGTTTACTCAGACATCTTTTAATGAAAATCCAATGGGCATGCTTTGTAAATCATTCGCCTCATTCCTTGGCTTCCTCTGCATCCTTACTCTTTATGCTGTCATCACTACCTTCCTGACCTTAGAGCTCACTCTCCACATCTCGCTCGGCAGCTGCTCCATCTCTGAGTGCCCCACAGAAACATACTGAATACCCACGACCCATCATGGCACAGTGCCTAACCCATGAGGGCACGAAGATAAAGGATGAGATCCCTCTTTGCTGACACCACCCAACCTTTCATCCTTTCCACCTCTTGGGCATCCACAATAGATGCACTATCCCTCCAACTTATATGACCTACCTATGTGTGCTTTTATGTCCTCATCCAAATGACTTACTTCCAATGGCATATCTGTTCTCTCTCAGTGATCTTTCTTATATTAAGCCTCTGGACACTATAGGTCTGTTTTTAAAAGAAGCAAAACAACTCAGGATATAAACAATGTCTAATGACAGCCATCTTAAACAACTTCTCTCTGTTCAGCTAGCAAGTATATAATGAATACCAAATAAGAGAGGATCTAAAAAGAATCATTACGAAGAATAAACAAAGGCAGGAGACTCACGGTCAGTGACTAGGTGGACATTCTGTCACCGGACTTCATGAGCTCTGACTCTACGGCATTGACTCTAGGGACAAAGCAACCACACAGCACATTTCCTTTGCAGCACAAACTTGTCCAGTTTCTTCCCCGCTGATCCACATCCCAGAATGAAACTTTCCTATAAATTCCAAACACCACCACCACAGGTGTATAGTGTGATGGGGACAGCCATAAGGACAGATAGCTGCATAAGTTATTCACTATAAAGGCAAGTAATAGAACAGGAGACATCCTCGAAAATGTCTGTCCTGGCAGGAATTCCTGTCTAGTGGGCGCTGCCTTGGCATACTTCCTCCAAATCTGTGTTGGCCTCACAGACCAGGGTCTACTCTAGGTCAGGACCCTCCCCCCGCCCCCTGCTTATGTAACTTAAACAACTTCTGTTCAATAAATATTTAAGTAGGAAGAAGTACAGATGTTTTAAATTTTAAAAACGACCTTTAGACACCAACCTTAGTATTTACATTCCACAGAAGTAGTCACATGTTAAATACCTTTGGGAAGAATACACAGAGCAACCATTTCAAAATGGGAAAAAAGCAAATATGTACAAAGTCTGAAATACTTCCTATAAAAGCATGAAAAAGGAAACTGGTTTTTCACACACAGGCTAAAAGTACTGTTCTTTCATTCATGTGCTCCACATTTTTATGCACCTTTTCCTAGCACACCCTACAAGCTACAGAACCCTGCTGGCAGAATGCTTTTCTCTGGAGAAAATTTTTTCTAACTTAATAGAAGTGGCCTGAATTTAAAGCAGTTTTTCTTTGTCATCAGAACAGTGCAGTGACCTCTATGCAAAATATAATGAAAATGGCAAGTCAATGCTCTAAGGTGGAAAATGAAACCTGAGTTTGCATCTGCAAAGATACCCAATCTATAAATTTAGAGTTCTTTTACACAATTGAAACAAAGAAAATATAAATAATCCTATGCATGTAGGAACCCTCCTGACAACGATCCCTCCCACAGGAGACCGCGATACCACCGGGAAATGGAATCTGATAATCAGCCTTCTTCCCATATTTTCTAGATTGTCAAAAACGATATATAGAAATACTGGGGGAGTCGAAATATGATGAAAAATACCAAGGACACAGACCCAATCACTATTACATTCCAATAAAATTTCCAGCCCACAGCAAATGCAAAACTTATTTACATGGAAAAGCCATCAGATTCAGAAAGAACAAATCCAGTCAAGTTTGCTAAATGTAGGCAGGGTTTCCATAAACATTGCAGGCTTGACCAAAGAGCTATATCATCATGGGTCAGGGTCTGAGATCATTCATCTTCTTTTCATAAAACTGGCCAATACAGCAGTAATGGCTGCCCAGTGTTCCATTTCATGATGTAGGGTGTGGCAAGAAAACTTAACTCCTAGTCCCTTCCTCCAAGACTGCGAAGGGTGGCTATAAAAACTGAGAAAAACTACCTGGGGCTTAAACCTGAAGAGAGAATCTCTTCCTGCAGCTATGAGAAGGATCACCTATGAGCTTCAATTCCACACCAAATAAACTGGGCCTTCTCCCGAAGGTTATGAGGAACAGTGGGAAGGATTCAGTAGTGAGGGTCACGAACATGCCCGAGGTCCAGAAAGATCCCTAACAGGAATAAGGATAGAGTTCCAGATGTGTAAAATGAGTCTTGTTTGACACTCCTATGGTAGTATAAGCAAAAAAATGAAAGAAAAAAAAAATGACAGAAGTAAAAAATAAATTTGAGAAATAAAATTAGCTCATGAAATCAACAGGATAAAGATGTTTAAAGAGAGGGAGGTGCTGCTGCTGATGACATGGCTGCAACTAGCCCTACTCTCATTACAACGTACTGACAGCTTCCGTGTGCCAGCCCCTGTACTGAGTGCTCGTTCACGTTATTAGACTATTCACGTCTTTTTTGTTGGAATGTTCAAGGCTCTTAGTTGATCGCTTCATGAAGGAAAATGGGGGGAGAAAGGCAAGGAAGATGATCAGAGGAGGGCTGAGGAAAGTGCCACCTAAGGACATCAACAGAACTTATCCCATTGTGTGGTATAGGAGACAGGCACTGTTATTCTCCCCACTTAACGTACAAGAAAGATAAAGTTTACATGGTGGAGTTGGAACTCTGGGCCTCCCAGGATTCTGAATCCATGGGTGACCAGAAAGCAGTATTTTCCTAAAAGTAGCTTAATCTTTTTTTTTCTTGGACTGGGGATTGTACTCAGGGGTACTTGACCACTGAGTCACATCCCCAGCCCTATTTTGTGTTTTACTTAGAGATAGGGTCTCACTGAGTTGCTTAGTGCCCCACCATTGCTGAGGTTGGCTTTGAACTCGCGATTCTCCTGTCCCAGCCTCCCAAAGTACGCCTGGCTAAAAGTAGCTTAATCTTATTATAAGACACTGGAATTCTACACTACTCTTCATCTTCTGGCTTCTGTGAGTAATCTAATGTCATGATCTTTATCAATCTCATTACTCCTTCCTTCACATAACTTAGGATGAGTGCTTCAGACACAATGAGGATATTCTTTCCAGTGGAACTCCATGGATTGGTAGCTGTAGTGGCCCTAGGATTCTAGCACACTCTTACATTCTAATGAAGGAACCAGATCATCTGCACTCCTTCATTGCCTAGAAAGCTTTACATTTTTCCTCAAATTAATCATTTGGTGTCCAGGTACCAGGTGTTTATCTGCCCAAATGTCAGAAGAGCTCAGGCATCAAACTGTCTAGTGAGGTCTAATGCCTATGTGTACATACTAGGACCTCACAAAGAAAAAATGTGAATGCTCCAAGCTGAAGCCTACAGATTTATCTTACGACCTCTGAAATGTGCCAATCCATCTCTTCCCAGTCATGCAATGTGGATGGTTAGAGAGAGGAGGAAGTATTAGGATTGGATCAATAATAAACATTTTGAGGCACAAGAGATGTTACCCTCTCTTGCCCTCTGTGTGGCTCTTTGACTATAAAGGGATAATATCTCTCAGGTTAGTACAAAACCAAATTGGTCTTAGCTTACTTTCAAGATGCCCAAAGGCCCTCAACAATGCAAGAGGGCATCTGGTCTCCACTGAAAAGAACTGCTGAGTTGATCTGGTGCACGTGCCTCCCTCTGAGACAGAACAGAGGCAGATTTATGCTTTATTTTTTTAGAAGCATTTCATGTAAAGTTTGATAAGGTCCTTATTTTGCCATTTTATTGTACTAATACTAAGACAATTAACAGTTCATTCTTTCATAGACTTCTGCCTTATTCAGAATCATATTGTACAAGTCCTTTAATGTCTATCATGGTTGAGATAAAAACTAAAGGCACTTTAATAGTTTTGCATTGACACAGTCATTCCAGTGTTAGTTACTTTTTCAAGTCATAGTAGTATAGATCATGGAGTAGGGCCACACAGCCTGGATTCATATCATGAATCTTCTGCTACCAGGTGTCTGACTTCTGGCAAGTTCCTTCACCCCTCTGAGACTTACTTGCCAGAAAGTGGGAATAATGGTGGTACCAATTTCTGAGGACTGATTGGAGAATTGTGTGTATGTGTGTGTGTGTAAGTGTGTGTATGTGTGTGTATATATATATGTGTGTGATACACACACACATATATATATAAAATGAAATAAAAATAACACTGGCTGCATACACGTTGTCAGTGCACTAAGGAACGAGATGGGAAACCAATTAGCACGTGCTCAAAAGCCAATTAGCGTAAAAGTCTTATGCACATGTCAGTATAAGAAATGTTATAAATATATATTGTATAACAAAAATATAAGAAATACTGCAGAGAAGAAAGTGTGCTTTTATATAAATGCATTTTCCTTATTTTGGAGTAGACAAAAAATACGCTGTATCTATATAATTTACAGAAAACAGATCTGGTCTTTCATTGATAAGATGCTAAAGAGATAACCCTAGTTACACTATTTAAGCAAACACAAATATACAATGGTTCTTTACATTTTTACTTGTCCACCTAAACTTGTTTGTCACAGGACTACTAAAGATTAAAGGTTAGCCTTGATAATTAACAAAAATAATTCATCATTATGAACCTCCATGGAGCTGTTCTATCAGATGTGAAAATACATACAGATAAAACATTAAAACCATAAAATCTGAATTATTTTTATTTTTAAATTTATTTTCAGTAATATAATCTATAAAAAAGTATGGCAGCGACAGCTGTTTTTCAAGCTGCCCACTTCTCTACATAGTCATAAAACAGTGAAAGAATCAGTAACAGAAAGAAAATGTGTCTGGGGCAAACTCTATTAATTCTTTTGGGTTTTTTTTTTTTTTTCCTTTCTTTTTGGGGGATAATTATATGGGTAGAGGGGACAGTGATTTATATTTCAGAAATCTAAAATTGCAAAGGTTGTCATCAAATACATTAAATTCTACTCACTATATCACTGTATTAAGGTTTCACTGAACTTTCAATTCTGGGTTTCACTGTATATTGCAGGTCCGTACCAACACATAGAACCATCCTTCAAAAGGAGTATTTTTAAACATTTTTATATTCAGCATTGTTTCAGAAATGATTTCAAGGCAGATTGTGAAATGCTTACAATACAACAAGTTAAAATAAAAGTCCCTATATCTGGATGGGAGATCAAGTTAAACATGGCATATTTACCCCTCAGATCTTTCATCTCTTCCCCTCTCAAAATATATGCCTCTGAAAGAAGAACAAGGATGTAAACTAATTAGGATAAACAAAAAGAAATATTTAAACAATGCTGAAGAAGCCATTACTGGTTTGATAAAGCACAGGAAGTTGCTGGTCAAGTTCCAGCAGGGGAATACCAATGAGATGTGAGCCAATTTATGCACAAAATCCAGACAGGGCTGATAAACCAGGGAGAGGGTGAGGAGCGGAACTGAAATACGGGAGTTCAGTGAAGTAGGCAGCAACTTAAACTCCCAAGTTCCTATTCTACCCAATGTACCCATGATATTCTTCTCTGAGTAAACAGGCTTCTGGACACAAGAAGGTTGAAGATAACCACGAAGGGAAAGTTGACTCAGGATTGGGACTAAATTCAGATGGCCTAAGTACTGAACAACACTAGGACCCTCAAATCTACTCCCTTGATCTGCTTCCATACACAGGACCCAATTTCCCCATCCAAGAGTATTCTCCAGGGAAAAAAAATATAATCCTAAGAAAAAAGTCTTCACATTCATACTGATGTCTATAACTCCCCTGGCAGAGGAGCTTGCTTGCCACTTCATAACCATATAGCTAAATAACCTGCTAATAAGCCTTATACATAAACAAAGGTACCAATCACCACATTGGACTCAATCTTAAACACTGAACAACAAACGATAATCAGGCACTTAAAACCAGACTCCAACATGTAAGAACAACATATAAAAATACACATGAATAAAGGAGGATATAACATAGACATTACACAGAATATTTTAAAAGTAAAGAATAACATCGTTTTTAAAACTACATTTAATATTCCCTAGAGATTAAATTATTTCTTAATAATTTAAGTATAGTCAAAACAAATAGAACCTATAATGTAATATCTTCAGGGAGAAAAGATAGGACATATATAAAATAAGAACAGAATGCTAATAAATCATCACTGCCAAAGAAAGATGATTGCTAATATTTTTAAAAAATGATAAAAATTTAAACCAAGTTAGAAAACAAAAGCCAATGAAATCTAGAAATCAGAAATAAAACACTAAGGAATCAGAAATGCAAATGAACATCTGAGAATCTTAGAATACTATTTCAGTAATTTAGCAGATCCAAAATCTAATTAAAATTAGGAATATTGAAGAGATAATTAACAAAGTAATAAAACCAGAGAAGTTTCCAGAATCAAATAAGTTCTAGATTCATCATAGAATCAAGTCACCAGTCTTTAGATTTGAAGAGCCCTAAAAATGCTCAGATAAGCAAATGGAAAAAAGGGACCTGTAATAAGGCAAATTATGAAATTTGATAATACCTAAAATAAAAATATAAAAAGATCTCAAGAGCTTCCAAAAGAAAAAAAAATTAAAACACATGAACACACATTTAGTTAGCAATTAAAGTGGCAAAGACTTCCCGAAAGTAAAAATGGGATATAGATGACAAAAGAGAGAAATGATTTCAAAATTCTGTGGGGATATATGTGTATAGGGGGCAGGATGTATACAGAGGGAGAGATAGAGAACTTTATACTCAGCCCAACCTATCAATATAATGTCAAAATAGAAATAAAGGCAGTAGTACCACAATGAAAGAGATAAAACTAGCCTCCTATATTCCTTTCCTTAGGAATTACATTAGTCAGGTTTTCATCAGTGTAACCAAAATATCTGACAAGAATAACTTAGAGGAGGAAAAGTTTATTCTGGCTCACCATCTCAGAGGTTCAGTCCAGGGTAGGCTGACTCCATTGCTCTGGGCTTGAGATGAGGCAGAGCCTCATGGTATAAGGGCATGGTGGCAGAGTGCTGCTCTGCTCTTGGAGGTTAAGAAGCACAGAAACAGAAAGAGCCAGACACCAGGGAGACCCCAAAGGCAGACCCCCAATGATCTACTTCCTCCAGCTGTACCTCATCTGCCTATAGCTACCATCCAGTTACTCCATTTAAACTAGGATTGGTTGATTAAGTTACAGCTCCCATAACTAATCATTTCACTTCTGAGCCTTCCTGCTTTGTCTCATATGAGCTGATGAGACAAGACCTCGAATATAAACCATAATAAGAAGCTACTGACTTATGTGCTCTGTGAAACACTAAAGTAGAAGACATGAGATCCTGATTTGGGCAATCCAATATGACAGAGCACTGAAGGTTGTTTGGGAATCGTGGAGAGTCTTCAGGCCTAAGATAAAAGCCATTTGTCCTGCAGTTAGAAAAGCAGGAGCTGTGGAACACAGGCACCTAAGTGCATTTAATCACATGAGTGATTTTGTGGGGGAGGGAATAGAAAGGTAGGAAGATAGAAAAGTGAGTAAATAAGAAACAAGTGGCAATTACTAAGACAAGATGAAAGAAAATGTGCAAGAAAGGGAACATATCATAATATACTTGTTGGTCCTTAAGGAGTACGAACCTATAATGCATCAAAGCAGAGGTTGTATGAAAATAATGTAGAAAAATTGACAGCCCCTACAAGACTAATTTCCCTGAGTAGCTTACAAATTATAGATAATTCTGAAATTAACTCTTATAAAGTAAGTTGTGGCATCATTTTGAATAAACATGTAGATATCCAGTGTAGATAATATTTGAAAGATAAGTCTTTGAGAGATAGTATGTAATAGAATGTCTGCCTGCCTTCCTTCATCACTAAGTTCCATGATGGCAGGGATTCTTCTCTGCCTGTTTATTGCTGTATTCCATGGTCCAGAACTGTGAATAACACGCACTAGATAATTAATAAACATTTCTGAATGAAGTGATCTGCAAATCACCAAACTGCATGTAACTAAATGAGCATTACATCTTAAAGTTTTTATTGTTGTTATTGTTGTTTTGTACCAGGGATTAAACCCAGGAGTGCTTACTCACTGAGCCTCATCCCTAGCCGCGCCCCTCCCCTTTTAATTTTCAGACAAAGTCTCGCTAAATTGCTGAGGCTGGCTTTGAACTCTCAATCCTCCTGCCTCAGCTCCCTGAGTGGCTATAATTATAGGTGTGTACCACTACACCTGGTTGATTTTTTAATGTATTTATTAAAATATTATTTACCTTGATTAATGAGTTTTTTTGACAAGTCCCAGATGACTGAATGACTCACTTCACCCTACCCACAGTCCTGGCTCTACATCTTAAAAGTTTTTTAAAACTATTTTCAAGTAATTTGTACTATGAATAGAAATAAAATTTTAATTCTAATTTAATTGTAATTTATTACAATATAGAGTACACACATCTGAGTTGAGCACCAAGGAAATAAAAGTCACATTTATAATTAAATTTACAGATTATTTCTGGTTTTATTTTTGTTTACTTTCTAAACTTTGTTGAAATGAACTTTGACAAGAGTAATTATTTTAATGCATCCTTTTTTGCTCCTAAAATATATAGATGCAAAAATCACTTAATTACAATTGCACAGAAAACTCCATACATTTATCATATCAATTTTTAAATTTTGCATTAATTTACATTTTAAAGTAATGTATGAGATTGCTCATAAAATGACATAGTTAAAGGATGCCTCATTGCCTCATTCTGTAGCTAGAGAACGCCATCTGGCTCAATGTGAGAGTAACCACAGTTATCTTGAATGAATGCAGAATTTATAATTGCCAAAGGGACTCTCTTTTAAGATGAAATAAATTAAGTTGAGGTATTTTGTTTATTTAATAAATACTTTCTAATGAAAAATTATATAGACTTAGGGAAAAAAGTAATAAAGATATTTTAAATTATAATAATCATGGCTATTACCAAACATTTTGTATATACTGCCACATTTAATCTGTTCAATAATGCTTTGAGGTAAGTAGGTATTATTGTTAATCCCATTTTACAGAAGGGGAAACTGGGCCACTGAAAAAATAAACCACTTCATGGGAATCCTAGTAATGTTACAATTCAAATCCAAGTGACCTCCTTATAATACAACAAATGCCAGCCTAACCCACTTCATATGCCTTTCACAGCATTAAAAAAAAGTTGAAATATGCCTTATAAAGGTTCACAGTCTAGAGATGTGGATCTTCAATTTTGAGGGTACATTACTTCATAAAAAATTAAGATGCTAAGGACAAATGATTAGATTCTTCTAATGCAGTTTCATATGTACCCACTACAAAGAAAAACATGTTAATTTTTTAAATGTAAAGAAAAACTAAAAATGTGGGTTTGGGTGTCAATACAGTAGCAAGAATCCAGAATGGAAGTCTTAATGACAACCATGAATCCTGAAATTCTACCAAAGTTTTCTCAAACATGAAAATTTTCCATTTCCATTGGATCATCAAAGAATTATTTCCAAGTAATTTACCAAATGAGCAACTTTGAAATTCTTTCATCCATTCAGCAAATAAAACTCATTAACTACCTAGAACCTAATCTACATGGGGGGTAATCCAAAAATAAATACAATTTGTTTTATGTCTTCAGAATATTTAAAGCAAATTATATATATATATTTTTTTTTTCAAATTCCATTTTTAGGTAAAATTTTCCTGAGTTATGGAAACTTTGTTTCTGAAAACTGAGTGTACTAAAGCAATCTGTCCTCAACAACAATGAATTCACCACCTTTTCCCAAGGAAGACCTTGGGAAATAACTCCAGTACTCATGTTAGCAGTATATACTAACTACCTGGTTACTTGTCTGAACATTAGAGGCACTGAAGGTAGAAGAGCATAGGAGAGCAGAGGGCACACTCCACCAAAGGAAACCCTTTGGAGATCAATGGACTGTTCTGTCTTATTTAATAACCACTACAACCCAATCTGGTAGATGTTAGGACCACACTCATTGTAATGAGTGAGATAGAGGAAAGAAGAAGGGAAAGGGGAGGGAAAGTGCAAATTCATTATGGCTAGTGGGATGATGAATTAAATATTGTCACATTGTACACGTTGTTGATACCCATGAATGTTATTTGAGACTGTCTCTGAAATCACCACTGACTACACCAATGCACAGTATAATGCCTGCTATCTCAGAAATCCCATTTTAGGACATTCTCCTATTGAGAATGACATCCTAAAGAATGACAATCTTTACTAAATTACCATAATACATTTTCAATATGTCATGTTTACTTGCAATATATCACACAACGTGTTTTCCAATTTATTTTTGCAATTACTTATTATCTTTGAGTTTTTTGTTAATACCTGTTACTGTCATACCCACAAATTATGGACTCAGTACTATAACATGCATGATTGTTAATTCATTTCCATATGTTCTATAAATAATGAAAAACAATGTTTTTATCAAAATGTTAAGCAGATATTTAATTATATATTCTAATAGTAATGATATATACGTAAGGTAATTATAACTTAACAGAAAAAGATTGAGTCTTCATGTGAAATTTTTTAATATGATCACAAGATGACATGCCATTTCCATTTACTTTTCCATTTGTTCTTATTTTCTCAGGTACTGTAACTGTATTCACTGGTTCATGACTGATACTAGGTGTCAAAACCAGATATTGCCTGTCCCGAGGAAATCTTTGAAGCAATCCTTTCATTCAGCTCATTTCAGATGCAGAAGCTGGTTGCAGAAGTGAGTTGCACATGTGTATAGTGACTGCTGTGATTACCACTATCCAACCTGGATTTCCTGAGCTTCCCTCCTATAATACTTTCCTTATGGCCTGAGACTTTTACTTTATATTTTGTCATTCTAATATTGTTGGTATTGACCTAGGTGAGATTGAAAAAAAAAGAAAGCAAAATTCCAAGTCACATTTCTCAGCTGTCAAATCTGGTCACTTAAATCAATGTTCATTGGCTCTTTTCTGTCCTTGGGTAGTTGCCATTGCTTTTAGTTACAGCCACTGCTCCAATTTGTTTTAGATGACCAGCAAAAGAAAGCTGCCAATATTTCATAATGGTATTTATCAGGGTACTTCAGGAATTGCTTTTATAATCAAAGTTGTTCTTCAAGGCTAATAATCTGTTTTGAATTCCTTTGGGAAAAAAATCAATTGCATTTCAAAGGTAAAATACTGTTTTAAATAACTGTCTACTTCCTTCTTGGGGACAAAGGGACTGTTAACCCCAAGTGTCACAGGTACAAACCTGCCTAGACACCAAAACCTCTGAAAACCTTGCACATTATCCCCATGTCATTCCACTTAGTTATTATCTACCTAGATCGACTCTGGCACTCACATCACATAGTTATTTCTACTTTCAGTAATCCCACTCTCATCTCTTCCCCTCATCCAAACAGCCTTTCTTTTCCATCTCCTATCCAACCCAAACCCTGCTCACCTTTAAGAAGGTAATTTAGATCCCCCACCCCCAGATTTTGCTTATAATTGGCCTCCTTTGACCCAAAAGTCCAGCAGTTCAGGAATTTTTCTTATCAGCCTGCCTTCCAGACCAGCCCTACAGAAACCAGTTAACACTGGTCAATTATCAGAGCAAACCTCATGCTAAGGAGGACTTTTTAAATTCAGGAAAACTTTTAAAACATAATCCCCAAACATATCTCACTACTGCAGCCATTCCTTAAATCTTGCTGCTTCTCACATTTACATGGCATGTTGCAACCCACCCAGATCATGGGCTGGGAAATAATGAAGATTTTTAACAAATTATTCCTTCTGCTTTCCTGTGGATGGTCTGATCTAGATTAAAGTTAATACTTCTAAATTGCGTATAAGTCACAACTACTACTGAGAAATTCGTGATTAGCTCGCACATCCACATATTTGCATGCAGTCATGATGGATGAGTTTCTAAGCCTTTCTTCCTCCCTGGTCTTTAGAGCTCACAGACAGTGTACTACTTGGTTAGAGATTTCATCTTCTCTTAATCATACAATGAAAATGAACCACACTGCTCACCTAAAATTCGTTGAAATGTTTAAAATATGGACATTATAAATTATAAACAAAGAAATGTTCCACTGACTCTCTCAACAAATCTTTGTCTTAGGATTAATGGCCAGTAGTCATAATTAGGATTCATAATTTTCCTCACATTTTACTTGTAGGCCCTGAGTTCAATCCCCAACACCACACACACACACACACAAGAAATACTCCTTTGTTTTATATGCTTTATTATTGTTTTTACAATATTCATTTAGTTGACAATACTTACTACACTTATTCAAAGAAAAGGAATACACAAAGGAACATAAGTCAGAGAGCTCTTCTATTAATAAGATAATGCTGGACTTCAGTTTTTAACTATGACATTCTTAATAAATATTTTCTTTACAGGCCATATCTATCAGGAGCTTCTCAATAAAAGAAGCTAAACCATACTGCATAATTAATTTTCACAAGTTAATTCTCCAAATTCATTCATGTTAGGACATGGCTGACTTTTGATAAGTAAGTCAAAGGCAACTAAAAATGGAAATGATCTAAAATGACTTTTCCCTGAATTAAACTGCTGTGAAAGGCACTTCAAAATCTTACCTAACTGGAAAAAGAAGGCAAAGTATTTATTTAGAGATGAATGACTAAGTATTTGGAAATAAAAGAGATCAATTTAAAAAAAACTACTAGAGATAATAAGAAAATCCACTATAATAACCTACAGAAAACTAAAAGTCATCACCATAATAGTAATAATTAATATTTGTTAATTAATAACTGCATATTAATCCCTTTAAAATACGTTATTAAACTTTAAACAACCCCTATGAGGAAGCTACAACTATTATTTTGAAAATGAGAGCACTGGAGCAAGTAATTTGCCTGAAGATACATACTATGCTATAATGTTTGCTTAAAAATTAATATGTAAAATGCAACAGCTTTCTTATGTGTCAGTATTCAAAAAACAGGACACAGCTGAATAAAATGTATAATCAAAATATGAAGGAAACAAAATATCAAGTAATAAATATTAACAGGAAATTCATAGCATCTACATGAGGAAAACCAGAAAATGCAAATGAGAAATAGGAGAAAACAAATAATTGGAGAGATGACTTGTTTTTAAACAAAAAATTTTTAATATTCTAAAGATAAATTCCTCCTAAATTAATTTCTAAATTCAATGTCATACTAATCAAAATTTCAATGGGAAATAATTTAATTTTGAAAAAAAAAATTCTAATGTTTACTGGAAGAAATACAAATACACTATGCTGCAGTAATTAAAAGAGGGTGATACTGACATAGGTAAAGAAAGACAAATAGTGTAATATCATCATCAGAATATAGCCCTACTATATACTGGAAATTAATTTATGACAATGATGACACTCTGAAGCAGCAGAAGAGATGGATTCTTCAATAAATGCTATTAAAACAACTGAACAACAATTTGAAAGAAGAGGAAAGATGAATTCCCTACTCAATTCTTGTAGTAAAATATATTTCTTTTTTTTTTTTTAATATTTTTTTAGTTGTAGATGGACACAATGTCTTTATTTTATTGCTTTGTATGTGGTGCGCTGGATCGAACCCAGGGCCTCACGCATGCGAGGCAAGCGCTCTACCACTGAGCTACAACCCCAGCCCTAAAATATATTTCAAATAATACAAAAATGTAAATGTAAAAGATGACACTATCAGAAGAAATTATGGGTGAATGAATAGTCTTCTCATATCAGTATAGGGAAAAGTTTTATAAACATACTCAACACTAGAAACTATAAGACTGATAGATCAGAATCCCTAAAAATGAAAAAAAAATCTGTGTGTAAAAACATATATGTAATAAATGTGAAAAACTAGAAAACATTATACACACACACACACACACACACACACACATATATACATATATATTAAAGATCACTGTTCCTAACAATACACTTAGGTCTCACTAAGTATATTTCATTACCCCTATGGAAAAATTGGCAAAACTCATACACAAAAAAATGACCAATAAGTAGTTCTTTAAAAGTTCAAACGCACTAGAAATTAAGATGATTAAAAATAAAATCTAAAACACACAATCAAATCAGACTTTAGATGAAATAAAGTGTACTATAAGGTTATTGAATATTAGGAAATACATCAAAGTAGTTTATTACACTAACAGATCAGAAAAATTGCATAATATAATTACAAATTCATCTATAATGATAAAAAGGCATTTGGTAGCTTTTTAAATAGTCCTATTCTTAAAAAAAAAATCAACTAGTCATAAAAAGAAATTTATTTAACATGAGGAAGTGTTTTAGTCAGCTTTTTTGGTGCTGTGACTAAATGATCTGACCAGAACAATTGTAGAGGAGAAAAAGTTTATTTGAGGGCTCATGGTTTGAGAGGTCTTAGGCAACAGAAGGCTGGCTCCATTCCTCAGGACTCTAGGTGAGGCTGAACATCATGGTGGGAGAGTGTGGCAGAGGGAAGCAGCTCACATGAAGATCAGAAGCAGACAAAGAAAGTCTCTACTTGCCAGATACAAATATATACCCCAAAGCCCCACTCCCAATGAACCACTTCCTCCAGCCACAACTGACCCACCTCTAGCTACCACTCAGTTAATCCCATCAGGGATTAATTCACTGATTAGGATAAGGCTATGACCCAATACAAATTTTTCTGCACTGCCTCACACATGAGCTTTTGGGGGACACCACCTATAAACCATAACAGGAAGGGATTTATAAGAAAACAGCAGCAATCAGCCTTACTTAAACATGATACCTGAAGAAAGTTTTTGTATGGAATCATGAAATTCTTGGGACAGTATTAGAAGTGAGGTCAGATTTATGGTCAAAGGAATCGGATAAAGATTGATATTTAATTCTTAAAAGCTCCTCAGAAACTTTAATATACTCACATGCACAATGTATCATAAAAGAAAAAATAGGTTATAGGACATAGATAATTGTGTGTGTGTGTGTGTGTGTGAGAGAGAGAGAGAGAGAGAGAGAATATAAAGGGGGTTTTAAAATATATATCCAATATTTTGATGTGCCTCCATTCAGAAGGCAAATTCTAATGAGAAAGGAGGATTAAAACTGGAGTGAAATAAACCCAAATTGCAATTCAAAAGAACAATATAAACATACTGCCACAAAGAAGAAGAACGACAACCATGTGAGATGATGGATTTGTTAAATGGCTTGACTATTGACTGTAGTAATTATGTATGTCATTATATACTCTGTATGTGCATATAAAAACATTCTATACACATTAAATGCATATAATGGAAGAACAGCAACTTTTTCAAGTTATGAGCATAGTATTATTTGCTAGCGTTCATTTCTTGGTGGGAAGGGTCATAGACCAACTCTCAACTCTTTATTAGGTAAATTTTGTAATGATATAGCAATATAATCCTGAAACTACTTTAGATTTACTATAAATTTTAGCAAATGAGTAAATACGCTGAAGTCATTGGGAGCTAGGTTTCTCCCCACAGATGAAGAGAGTTATTAAAAATTTTTGGATGCCCCCCCCCCCAAAAAAAAGCTATGGCAATGGATTGGAAATTTTATGTGAAATTATCATTTCTAAAATATGTATGTGTCTATGCATATATATACAGACAGCTATATGAATGTGAGCATATATATGAATGTAGGTATATATGCAAGTGTGTGTATATGCATATACACATAAATAGTTTTCTAGCTTTCTCTGCTTGAGGGCCCTAGAAGTAGATTCCCCAGTAGAAATGAATACAACTGCCCACTCAAAGGAATCAGAGTACTTTGGGGGATATACAGGACACAAATGCTTAAGACATAATATAACATCTAGCTATGTCTTAAAGTAAGAAAGTGCTTAAATAAAATAATTAAGCATATTACAAAACATAAGAGCCAATTTGAAATTTTTCCTATTGCCCATTCAGATTATTTGAGCATCATAATTACTTAAAAAACAGTTGGGGATGGGATTGTAGCTCAGTGGTAGAGTGCTTACCTCACAAGTGTGAGGCCCTGGGTTCATCCTCAGAACCACATAAAAAGAAATAAAATCAAGATATTGTGTCCATCTACAACTAAAAAAATATTTTAAAAAAAGAATTACTTAAAAAACAGTAATGAATTGTAAATCATTAGGAGGAATTGGGTATCTACAAGTTCTTACCAATACTAAGTGGATAAAGAAAGAAAGAAGGAAAAAAGAATTGCTTGCTTGAATGAGAAGGCCAAGTTTCAATGTGGATGGAAATCTCATCATTCTGTAATCACCACAATAAAGAATGGTCAATGAATGCTAAATACATAGGAGGAATATTTTGATAAGGAGCAAGATATCTGCTTGGAATTAAAATGTCTTCCCTTATATTGCCTACAGTAACAAGGAAAAAATAGTATATATAAATCAACTAATGACCTAACCAGATAATCAAAATTAACATCAGATCTGAGGAGCAGATGGACATCATGTGCCACCAGATGTGAAATCCTGAGGGCAAAACATCAGTTATGTAATATTCTGGCTGAGAATGCATAACCTACATCTAAACCAGAGGAAAAATTATACAAACACAACATGAGGGGCAGTCTATTTTTAAAAAGAAAAAAAAAAAAAAAGACATGTATTTGGAAATGTCAATGTCATAAGTACAGAAGAATGGTGTAGAACTGTGTTTGAGTAGAGAACACTAAAGCATGACTCTAGGATTGGTTCTGCCCTGGAGAACAACATAGTACTGGTTGGGTCAACTGACAAAACTGGAAAATAAACCTTAGATTAGATCAAAAGTATGAAAGTATTGATCACCGTTAAACATGCTGAAGTTGATGGCTGCATTGGGTAATGGAAGAGAATATCTTAAGAAATACATACAATCTTCTTATGCACCTTACTCTCAAATAGTTCAGAAAAAAGATGGTGAACCTACCTATGTAGCTACACACACACACATTAGATAGGTCAATGATAAAGACAAATGAATGGATCGATGAATAGGTAGGTAGGTAGGTAAACAGACAGACACAGGGAAAATAGAGAGGCAGGAGAGAAGAGAGAGGGAACAAAGAAAGCAAATGGTGAAGGATATTCAATGTTATTTGTATTATTCTTACAACTTTTCTGTAAGTTTAAATTATTTTCAAATAAAATGTTACAAAATGAATTTAACTTTCTTCTACACATACAGAAAAATCTTCTTATAGTTATTTACATATCTTTCCCTGAAGACTTCTAGGTTATTATTTTTCTAAATATTTTTACTAGATAGCGAAAATATAAATTTTAATATTCTAGACCTCTAACTGAATTATTAAAAATAGACTGATGAGGCTCAAATATAATCTCTGTGCATAATCAAATTATAAATAAATTAATGTAGAATACCAAGTAATAATATATCACTAGTAATGCAGCAGATACCAGCTGTAAGTGGACAAAAATATCATTTAAAGTGGAGATTCGCAAAAACAAATTTTAATATATGCCTTAAACATTTTATTTAACTTAATTCATTCAAGTATCTTTTAAAGTAAAGAAATTGTCTTCAAAGATGGTCCAGAATTGAGTTTGTTTTTTTAAGCATCATTCACAAATTCCAGTATCAGCCTTCTAAATATATATAATAAGATTTAGAGTCATCTCTCTTACACCTGAGTCAAAAGAGAGAAACAAAATCTAATGGTGCTGTATCCCATCTTTTCAATGTATTTTATTTTTCATAGAAACAACCACATTCTTCCTTTATGCGCTCATAATTCAGCAGTCTGTGTTTACTCAATTATACTGCATTATCACAAACACAAGTACAAGTGACACAAACATGCAGCTGGAAAGTGTGCAGTGGGCACGCTCATCCTGGAGACCTGCTGCCATCTCCAGGCAACATGTTCTGGGAGAGAATGAAGAGTGTCCATCAGTCCCACACACCAGTAGCCAGAGGTCAGCAAGGAGAGACACCTGCATGTATAAGTATATAACACCAAGTCCACTAGGATGCCAAGAAGATGCCCAAATGGAATCACTTCTACTGAATGTGTAATGAAAATATTTGTCCCAAATGAGTGAATTAAGTACTTCATGAATAGCTCTCAGTTTTCCAGAAGTACACAGAGATTAAAGCAGCATTTGATCAAGTTTAAAGACAACTTCAATTTAAGAGCCTCCTAGTTTTCTGACAGACCAACATAACAAGACAGCAGAAATATCTGATGCCAGATAGTACACAACAGTTTTAAATACATGTCCCAAGTAGTTAAATTATAATTAAATTGTTTCAGTGAAAAACTGAAATGCACAGAACAAAATGGAATAATAGAATAATGCAGGACAAGAGGAGAATTTAAAAGTCTGACCTTAGCCAGGCATGGTGGCACATGCCTGTAATCCCAGCACTTTGGGAGTCAGAGACAGGAAATCGCGAGTTCAAAGCCAGCCTCAGCAACGGCGAGGCGCTAAGCAACTCAGTGAGACCCTGTCTCTACATAAAACACAAAATAGGGCTGGGGATGTGGCTCAGTGGTGCCCCTGAGTTTAATCCATGGTACAGAAAAAAAAGTCTAACCTTAGTGCTGTCTTGTAAAATAAACCAAAGACTCTATATTTTCAAACATGTATACCAACACAAAGCAGAATTCATCTCACCACAGAATCCATAAGAGACCATTAATTTTTCAACAGTTTTTGGAAAATGTGTTGAGTACAAAGCCATGTTGTAAGGTTTAAAATCATCTAAAAATTGGTTCTTTTGTCTTTTAATTTAGGATCACAATGATGTTAGAGCAGAAACATATGCCAATAAAATAATGCTAACACCAGAGTAAGCGCAGCTAATTCTATGCATTCCTACCTCTTTCCCACCCCCAAAGACTCACAGGAATAAAAGTATTCAGATACTCCAGCACCTGATCTGAATGCACATCTAATATGTGACAACAATGAGACATGCAACTCAATGCAGGTCCTTAAGTTATAAAGAGCCTACCAAGGGAATCTGATTAATTTGTCCAATAGACTTCCAATGTAGTATCTTCGAGAGTGAGACAAAGAGAAATTCATTCCATCTGACCTGAGGGTCTCATCCAGCTTCTTCTTCACCATGAGTTTAAATTTATTATTCATGCTGTATTTCATTTCTCTAATCAGTGAAGAACTGGTGCTCATCTAGACACACTGTTATGGATATAGATATTTGATTAAATATTTGGTAACCGAAAGGAACATTGAAATAAACTGAGTATTTTAAATCAGACATTAAAAGATACGCTTACCAATACAACAAAATTTGAATTTATCTCAAAGTGGTTGTCATAAAATCCAAAGAAGATATAAACTGATGTCCTCCTATTGTCATTATCTGAGCAAATATTTCACAATATAAAAAATCAGATGCTGCACAAGACTCCTACCTTAATGCAGTAATTTTCTTAGTCCTCAAATTACCAAAAAGGTTTTAAGGGATACACATATAAGCTATACACACACACACACACACACACACACACACACCCTACATACACATAATATACAAATAAATATATATAAACTAAATATGCATTAAAACATGATGTACATAAGCAAAAGGGGATACCAATGCTACAGACCCCTCACATGCACTCACATAAAATTATTTTTAATCAAAATTCCTGGGAGAAAGAAAATGAAGACAATGGCCTCTGAGAGCAGGGTCCTTTTCTGAATTGGAGACATCCACCCTCAACCCTCTGAGACAGTCTCTTTTGTAACCTACAGTGACTGTGACTCTAAATAGCAAAAATTATTTTAAAAATTCATTATTAAAGATGAAGTTCAGGGCTGGGGCTGGGGCTCAGTGGCAGAGCGCTTGCCTAGTACGTGTGAGGCACTGGGTTCCATCCTTAGCACCACATACAAAAATAAGCAAAGAAAATAAAGGCATGGGCTGGGGCTGGGGCTCAGTGGTAGAGCACTTGCCTCACATGCATGAGTCACTGGGTTCGATCCTCAGCACCACATAAAAATAAGTAAATAAATAAAGATATAAAAAAATAAAGGCATGCTATCCATCTACAACTACAAAAAAACTTTAAAAAAAGATAAAGTTCAACGATGTATACAGAAAATCATAAAACATAGATGCACAATGCCAGTAAAAACGGATTGACTTGTAAAAGAGAAAATTCCCTCTTCTGATTCAATAAAACTGCTAAGGTCACTTAAAAGCATTTCTTGCATATTCACAATGTGTGGAACATTTTAAGAGGCTACAAAATTATATCAGTTTTTTTCCTCCATTCTTTGCAATATTACTGAAGACCCTTTTTTATTTATTTAGTGCCAGGGATTGAACTCAGGGGTACTCAACCACTGAGCCACTTTCCCAGCCCTATTTTTGTATTTTATTTAGAGACAGGATCTCACTGAGTTGCTCAGCACCTCACTGTTGCTGAGGCTGGCTTTGAACTCACTATTCTCTGGTCTCAGCCTCCCAAAGTGCTGGGATTACAGATGTGCGTCACTGTGCCCGGCTTGAAGACACACTTTTAAACTGCTTTTGGGCCTGGTATTTCTAGAAGGCCTCAGAAGGAAGACAGGGTAAACTATTTAACAAAACACACCTTTGTTCAGTGAGGGATAATTTTCACTATGGGCTATTAAAGAGACATGATATTATCTACTTTAATAAGATATTAGTACTATTTAAAAATGAATAGAAATTCTTTGAGTAAATTAACAGAAAATTTTATCAAGTGATAAGCTTGTAAGTGTTTTGTTTGAATATGTAGCTCAAATTATCTTAATTCAAGTTAATACATTTTAAGCTGATCATATAATGTCTCTGAGCCAGACTTAAGAAATGTTCCCAGATATCTTTGCAACTCTTCTTTATGTAATTCCTTGGGAAACAAGTGTATTTAGGTGGATGATTATTCTCTTGTCCTTTTTATCTCAAATTCATAAGTTCATGAGCTCCTTCTTAAGGCATTGATGAAGTTGTGTTTGTATCCCCAGCACCTGGCACATAACAGGCAGCACCCAATGCATATCTGAGGGAGGGAGGAAGGGATGGACAGATGGATGGACAACGAACCATTGATGACCCTGCCCTCGGCTCTTGTGCAATCTTCATTAAATCCCATACTTCAAAAGGATGAAAAGTGATTTTATATACCTTGGCTCCTCAGAATACAGCTAAATAACAAATTGTCAATAAACCTGAAGACACTTTTAAAAATGGCACATTAAGAAGAGAAATTCATCTAACCTTTTCAGTTCATTATTTCAATAAATGCTGGAGAAACAAAATAAGCATAAACACTATGACTGAGGGCATGCACTCAAGTGTATGAGACAGAAATTCAAACAAATAATAACACAGGTCATAATTCTTCACTCCGTTTCTTCTCCTCTAAAGCTCTGGGTTGGTTTATTTGCCCATGAACAACTGGTGTGACTGAAGGGACTCATCAATGTCTGGCCTTCACCCCAAGCATGGACCAAGGTGCCAGCAAACAACTTGTCCTCTCTCCCTCTTTGCGTCCCTCTGCTCGGCCTTGCAGAACCCACCAACCACCTGTCCTCTGACACTAGCTCGTTCTAAGTGGGCAGCCCTATGCTATATGCTTCCAGCAGCACTGTTCTCCTACAAGAGCTGTGGCTTCCCTCCACCTGACTCTTATCAGGTAATAAACAGAGACAAAAACTCTGCTCCTGATCATTTAACTTAAACAAATGTTTACACTCGGTGCTGACTCATAGCCTCTCTGGCCCAAATGTTGACTCTGCCCAAGAGGCTCCTCAATGGACAGCAGCACAGCCGACTCTGCTGGGTATCCTGCTCACTCACTCCCCTAGCAGCCTAAAGAAGCAGCACTCCCTGGAGTGAGGCACTGATGTGTCACCCACAGACACCTGACATTCATAACACTTGCTCTCATTTCTCCCTCCCATTAAACAAAGAGATTTGACTCTCGAATGTCACTAAAATGGAAAAAAATCAAGTCATCTTGGGCACCAAACATCAACCTCAAAGGAGACAGGTGTGATTATACATGCATGGGACGCAGGTGGTAGCTTCCCTCCCCTATTCATCAGGAGGAAAAACAGCTTCCAAAAAAACATTATGTATTCCCCTCCATCTCCTCCAAAAGGCAAAGTAATTTCGTATTTTCCCCTCTAGTGAATACACAGAAGAGACCTCAGTAAAATGGCTACCAGTTTAGATTTCTAGAATAGAACTGAAACCATGATTTTACAAATATCACTCTGTTTTGTTAGGGTAAGCAGGTAACAGTCTACCTATGATACAACAAGGAACTGTGAAGATGATTACAGGACCTCAGCAGCATAATATTAAGGCATGTTTCTCTAGAAAAACAGTAAAAGTAGTCTGAAATTAACTATTACCAACAGCTTAAGTTTCACAATAAGCTTTATAGAAACTAACAAATTTAGGGGGAAATTGGAAGGTAGACAGATAATAGGAAATTATATTTCTGGGATCATTATGTACAACTCTGACAGTTTAAACATGATTACAAACCACAAAGCTCACCATCTTATATAGCGCAATACTCTTATGGTGGGTATTTGTCTAATGACTCATAATGCCAAGTGACTCCACAGAGGTCTTTTTTTTATTTGCTTCCCAAATAAACAGAGATATATCAAATTTAGAAGTACATATTAAAATATCTGCTAAGATTTCAGAATAGTTTATGTAACAGTAAATATAAAAGAAATGGTAAACTTTTACCTGTGCACATCATTACTTCATTCTTTAAGATGCTGTAACTCCAAACACATAAATACCTTGATAACCAACTGAAAAAACAGAAAGCAAACATGGCAAAGCTAGCCTCTTCAGTTATATTGTATTTTTAGTTTTTTATTGGTTCTTTTTACTTATATATGACAGTAGAATCCATTTTTACATAATTATAAAAGCATAGACTATATCTTGTTCTAATTCAGTACCCTTCCCTCTAATGATCTTTCTGCCATTTACCCACAGGGTTTTCTTAAATTATTTTCTTGTGGATGTACAAGATGGTGAGATTCACTGTAGTATATTCATATATGGACATAGGAAAGTTATGTCAGATTCATTCCACTGTCTTTCCTTTTCCTATCCCTCCCCTTTCCCTTCATTCCCCTTTGTCTACTCCACTGAACTTCTACTCTCTGCCACCTTATTGTGGGTTAGCTTCCACATATCAGAGAAAACAGTCCACTATTTTTGGGTGGGGGTGGATTGGATTATTTTACTTAACATGGTAATCTCCAGATCCATCTGTTTACTGGCAAATGTCATAAAGTCATTCTTCTTTATAATTGAATAATATTCCATTGTGTATCTATACCACATTTTCTTTATCCATTCATCTGTTGAAGGGCACCTAGGTTGTTCCATAGCTTAGCTATTGTGAATTGTGCAACTATTAATATTGATGTGGCTGCATCACTGTAGTATGCTGATTTTAAATCCTTTGGATATAGACCAAAGAGTAACTGAGTCAAATGGGGTTCCATTCCAAGTTTTCTAAGGACTCTCCATACTGCTTTCCAGAGTGATTGTACCAATTTGTAGTCCCACTAGCAGTGTATGAATGAAACTTTTCCCCCACATCCTTGTCAACATTTCTTGTTACTTGTACTTTTGATAACTGCCATTCTGACTGAGTGAAATGAAATCTCAGTGTAGTTTCAATTTTCACTTCTCCAGTTGCTAGAGATGTTGAACATTTTTTTCATATTTTTTGACCATTCCTATTTCTTCTTTTGAGAAGTGCCTGTTTAGTTTCTTTGCCCATTTACTGATTTGGGGGGGGGGGTGTTTTTATTTTTGTTTTTTTTTAGTTTTTTGTATAGCCTGGAAATTAACACCTGACCTGAGGAGCAGGTGGTAAAGATTTTCTCCCATTCTGTAGGCTGCCTGTCCTTGCTCTTGATTGTTTCCTTTGCTGTGGGCTTCGGTTTTACAAAGTGTAAAGTGAGGCCCTACACTTTGTAATCTGAAGACCATGAAATATCTAGGATTGGTACTGGCATTGCAAGTGCCCATCACAACCCACCTCCTACCACCCTCCCCTCACTCACTGCATCCAGCCCCTCCCTTTCCATCTACTCCTGCAAGCACACCAGGGTCTTTGCACCATTCCTTCTGCCAGGAATGCTCTTTCCCTGATGCCCCTAGAGCTCCCTCACAGCCTTTGGTCACTAATCCAAAGTCAGTTTCTCAGGGATGCCCTTGCTGAGAAATGTAAATCATTTCCTCAGAAATGTTAAACCTCCACCCACCCACCCATTCTACCCTTCTGTAGGAATACTGAATAGATAGGAATCTCCCTTCAATATTTTTTCTCCTTAGTGATTATTACTAACATATTACATTGACTGTATATTTTGGTTACTGTCTCTCTCTTCACTAAAATATAAGCTCTATGAGGGAAGAAACTCGTGTATGAGTTGCTTACTACTGCATTTCCAGTGCCTAAAAGAATTCTAGGCAAATTATAGGAATACTATAAATATTCCTGGATAAAGGAGTGAATCGACACAAAGCTGCTCCTGGGTTGGTCTCCAGCATACCCTGTTAATGATCTGTCAAGTCTGCTGACATCCCCTAACAAGATCTTGCCTAGTTGAGATCTTACCCTTGTCTTCCATCCCCTTCTCTTCTGTCTTCTTCCTATACTTACTATTTTAAGTCTAAATAAAAATGGACTTTTATTATAAGCAACCTGAAATCATTTGTGAAAGTAAGCAGGATATAAAGAATCAGTGAGTAGAAGCTAGATCACGGTTGCCACGAATGGTTTTCTCTCCCAGTTTTGCATGCTTTTGAAATCTTTGCATCATCTTTTTTTTTAATATTTATTTATTTATTTTTAGTTGTAGGTGGACAGAATATCTTTATTTTATTTTATGTGGTGCTGAGGATTGAACCCAGTGTCTCATACGTGCTAGGCGAGCATGCTACCACTGCGCCATAGCCCCTCATCTTATTATAAGAACATATTCATATAAAATCATGGAAAGGAGACTGATACTTAACTGATGTGGAAAACAGATGATTTATATATCTGTTTGCATATGCGAAAAAGAGAATAATCTACATAGGTGCATTAAATTGGTTCTATTTCTGTATAAAATTCAAGAAAGTGCTGTCTCAAGTTAAGCGTGTAGATCTTCTAATATAGTTAGAGTTGACTGGTTATTTTATAAAGCATATCCCTTCCTAAAACTTCATGGTTGCCCAAACTTAACTGTAGAGATTTTCCTAGCAGTTACAAAATTTATATTTCAAGGAGAAAAAAAAGTTGTATATGGTCTATGCCAACATCCACTTGGGGGAAAGGGGGCTGCTGTATTCATACCTTAAAAGCAAAGCACTCATATAGTTGAACATAAAGAAGTTTTAAAAAAGAATAAATTAAAGGCAAAACTAGCCAAACTAGTAGAAGATGTTTTTTGTTTTTGTTTGTTTGTTTTTTGTTTGGGGGTTTTTGTTTTTTGTTTTTGTTTTTTTTTTTTTGGCTACACTAAAACATCACAGTTCTAAAACAAGAATATACAATCTATGGAAATTAATGCCAAGAAAAAAAAAATCCCTACAGTAGTTAACGTATGGAACAGGAAGGTCAAATGGGCAGGATTCCAAGCTCTCTTACCCTCAAAACCATTCCCAACCCTAAACACACTCTGCATTGAACAGACCCATGCAGTTGGTATGCCAACAAGAATCTTGCTATCTCAACCAAGGTCAAACACCACATGGGAGAAAGAACTAAAATGTGGCTCCTAAAATTGACGAGGGGGGGCACTATTTAAATCTTCCTCTACACCATGTCAACATATTTCAGATGGACATTGGGGGGCTCTACCTCAGGCATGGGTGCTGGGAGAGGTGAGAGAAGTGCCTGTTTGGTGGCCCAGCCAGATGGGGAGTGGCCTTGGCCTGTCTCTGGAGGTTCAGAGTGGCAACTTGCAGGGAAGGAGGGGTGATGCTTTCTGGGGAGAGGCAAATGTGTCACTGTGGTTTCTATTCACCATCTTTAAAACTGCCTAGACAAAAACTGTTTTGGAAAAAGATACTTGCACAGGCCATAATTATGCATTTTATGATTTTTTTTAGCCCTCAGAGAATTCTCCCTAAAACATCTAAATCTAAAAGTCTAAAATTGTTTTTACTTTCCATTTCCAAATATATTCCTGGATGCAAATTCAGCTGCTAAGGTTAATTTACAGCTCATTCTTCTTTCCCTGAACATGTCCACATCCCCAGAAATTCATTTTGTTTTCATCATCTCTAGAGGAATTTCCTAGGCCATCCTCCTCCTCCTCTAGCTCTCTAGTTATGCTCTCTCTAGTCTGACAAGATATACGGAAGCTGAAATTTCCAACCCAAGTTCTTCCAATCCCACCACATGGCCCCCAAAACTCCACCATCAGCCAGAGGTTCAACTCTATAAGACTCTCCCTCCTGATCTCACCCTAGCTAATACAGAGTTCAATAATTTATATGGAGTTTTGTTTTAAGATTGGATTTTTTTTTCTTGCTACAGAAAATCATTTTTTTAAAATAGTGTTCCATCTTTGGACACAGCACTTTTTTATAAAATTCACTAAGAACTTCTGTGCAATTTGATATCCCCTTCATTATAAACAATGGACTATCTCAATAGAGAACCAGGGTCCAAGACCTCTTAAGTGCCCAAATGTCAAATAGCATTTCCATAATAATGCATTCATACCAATGCAATCAGCACAAGTGAGCATTCTATCAAAGCCACAGTGAATATATATGGAATGATAAACAAGTTGTTAATTCGGTTTATTAGGTCCTTGATAGCTATAAAAAACGAATTTTAAACTATAAAAGTCATTGTGTATGAGGATACTTAAAAATTCATCAATCATACTATTTGATTATCCTAATGGCACAATCAGTAGTAACCATGAAAGCAAAGTAAGAATGTGCTGCACACAGTAAGAAAGACATGGTATTTATAGTTTCATGACTTATAAAAAAATTAATTTGTAATTATTCCCGTATAAATTTTTCTCAGTGTAATGGTGCATGTTGGAATAATTGTCACACTGAAGTCCTTCTAGAGACTTGTCTCAGTATCATCTCCTGTGTCTTTGGACTTAACTAATTTTAAGTTTCCCCAAAATTCTATCGTTTTTAATATAATGGTGTAAGCAATTTGTATACCTATAAGTAAAACAATAATGTGCTAATAATGTTCTTTAACACTAATCTAGGATTTCAAATGTCATTTGTGTAGAGAAAACGTAAAAATTCTATTAATTGCAACAGTATGACAACATTTTTAACTCTAGTAAAACACATGGTTTCAACACAAAAATTTCACCTTTCCATATTAAGCTCCACCTATTCCTCTCCATTAACATCCAAGTTTTCTGTGTCAGTAGGTAGATAAAAGAAACTGTGGTACATATACACAATGGAATATTATGCAGCAGTAAAAGAGAATAAAATTATGGCATTTGCAGGCAAATGGATAGAACTGGAGAACATTATGCTTAGTGAAGTAAGCCAATCCCAAAAAACCAAATGCCGAATGTTCTCTCTGATCAGTGGATGAGGATACATAAGGGGGGTGGGAATGGGGAACATAGGAGAAATGGAGGAACCCTGGATGCAGCAGGGGGGAAGTGGGGGGAAGGAAAGAGGAATGGGTATAGTAATGATGGTTGACTGAGATTGTCGTCACTACCTTTGGTGCATGTATGAAGACACAAATGGTGTGACTCTATCTGGTTTGCAACCAGAGAAATGGAAAAATTGAGCTCTGTATATGTACTATGACTTGAAACGCATTTAAATAAAATAATATTAATTTTAAAAAAAGACATAAAAGTTAGTGAAAATATACATAGGTAACAGCTCAGAAGAACGCAGCAAGAAGAGAAGTACACAGACATGTTTTTAAAATCCTGTGCAACTGAAAAAGTTTAATTGTCATACAAATATGACTTATTTTGTTTCTCAATAAAAAGAGTGCTATCAGAAAAAAGAAAACAGGCAAATAATATTATTATGGTAAAAAAATTAATAAATAAAAATTTGAACTATTTTATAATGCAAAAAGAAACCCAGTTTCTCAGTCAATTTTTTAAATTCCAGTCTGAATGTGACCATTTGAAGCCTTCCCTGACAATTCCAGGATGACATCACTTCACTTCTTTCTTATACCAGCACCAAACACAGAAAACTATATCCCCATGTCTTTTTCCTCTCCTTACCCCGCCCTGCCCCCAACCCTTCAAGTAACACTAACACTGGGTCCTACAGTGTCTGATAGGCACAGTAAACTCAAAGAGTGTAAAAACCACTGCTTTACTATATGAGAAAATAAATACAGTAATTTCTTAGAATAAAACCAGTTGAAAAGTTCCAGGTGAACTAAAACCAGTGTTCTAATATTTTTTATCTATTCCTTAGAAGTAAACACAGTGTAGCCAGGAATGGTGGCACAGACCTGTAACCCAAGGACTCTGGAGGCTGAAGCAAGAGGATCAAGCAATTTAGTGGACCCTATCTCAAATAAAAAGGACTAGGGATGTGGCTCTGTGTTAAAGCACCCCTGGGTTCAATCCCCAGTACCAAAAATAAAAGTAAATCCAGAGTTTTTCTGTTACTAATAAAGGTCAACCAGCATTTAAATGACAGCATTTAAATTTAACATTTAAATGTTTCAGGCATTGTAGAATAATTTCCCTACTGACCTCCTTCTGTGTATTACATCAATATTACAGTCCAACATACACACAAATGTTTATAGAAGCATTATTATGATAACCAAAAACTGGAAATAACTCCAATGTCAATCAAGTGATGAGGTAATTTTTAATTCATTGTATATCCTTACAATGAAATATTATTCAGCTATAAAGAGAGAAAAGTACTGACACATACTGTAACAGTGGTCCAATTTATGCTTTGAATATAACCCTTGCTGCTCTGCCATTGCAACTGATTTTTTAAAGGGACATGTTTTTTTCTCTTCCTCTCTCCCTATTCCTCCCTAATCTCTCCCCCTCCCTAATCTCAGGGGAAACAGGGTTACCTTTCTGCCCCATCCTAGGCAGATTTACCTGTCCTTGAATACTCATCCACCATAGCAATGAAGTAATCCAGACTGTGAATGGCAGCAGAAGATCTCAGAAATGACAGTCTCCCAAATTAACAAGAGAATTACAACTCCAACAAAGAATATGTGGAATGTAGCTTTTGAGTCACCTCTTTAAAAATCCCCAGTTCCTGCTTAGGGGCAGAATCACAGCCTCTGGGACAGAAGTCCCCTATGTTTCTCCTCTGCTAGCAAAGCAATAAAACTTCTTTTTCATTTTTCTCAAAACTGTGTCCTCCTTATTGGATTAGCATCAGGGACAAGGACTGAGCTTTCAGCATCAATGTACAACATTGATGAAACTTTATGCTAAGTGAAAGAAGTCAGAAAGATAAGCCAAAGTTATTTGATTCTATTTATTTAAGAAAATGCCCAGGATAGAGATAGAAAGTATATTAGTAGTTGGTTAAGGCCAGGGGTGGTGCACAATAAAGGGGTAATAGCTAAAGGGTGTGAGTTTTTTTCTGAGCAGATTGACTGTGACTTTATAGCGCTTGCTCCATCTCTAATTCAGTATGCTGGAAATAGGTGTGGGGACAATCTGCAGGAGGATCACAAGTTCCTGCCTGAGTTAGCAGACCAGGGAGCACCATCTGGGTGACATGGCAGCCATCCAGCCATTCCAGGGGAGTCTAGTACCAATGCATACAGAAGCATCCAGCTGACAATGTGCTAAACAAAGGCCATAAAGCTGCCTGATGTTTTATCATCTCTCTCAAAAACTACTGTAAAGCCCACCAGTTTTTGTTAACAAAGAATTTCTTTCTTAAGAAAATCTCAAACAGAAGATATAAAATAGCACAAAGACTGAATCATGAATAAGGAAACCAACATGATAGCTACAGCCCTGTTGTGTTTTTGGAGACATTCTGTAACCTATCTGGGCTACAATTTTTTTTTTTCTCTGTAAAAATAAAGGGTTGAACTAAATAATCCCAACTTACACTGGACCATTATTTTTAAAATTAAAGAAAATAATGTTCTGAAAATCGTTTTCTCAAGCAAAATAAAATTTAACAAGAAAAACATTTAAGAAGGACAAAGCAAAGTTTTGTACAAACAGTAAGCAATCCACCAAGAAGACATAATCATGGATCACCATGGACTTTGTTAGGTCGGTTCAGCCTGTTCAATTAGGGGTGGCCAGGGAAGCCATGGAACAGTCAGACGCTGACATCAGCAATGGAGGCGCCTCCTGTCAATCAGTGGGCTTTTCCTGACTTATCCAGGAAGGACTCTGGCCTTCTCTTCCTGCCTTAAGCCCTCCCCTTCCTGACCGGGCCTTTTAAAATTTTCTGTACCCCAGAACATGTGCGCCATTCTCCCATACACACTCAGATGGACGGGAGAGTTCAGCCCCAGAGCGTGTATTTCCAATAAAGCCTTGCCCAGCAGTTTTAATTCGCCTCCTTTTGGTCATCCAGCTTTACAGACTTAACATCAGAAAGCTCTGAAAATCCACTTCATAAATTACTTATTTTCTGATAACCTGCTACAGTTAGTTCCTAAGAGTTGTTAGAAAAGTTTCATGGTATTGTGCATTTGACAGCACTAGTAGAGTGTAACCACACATCCAACTTCTCTAAAATAACAAAAAATGACTTCTACAGGCTGCTTTGGAAACATCTGTTTTGTTTATGGAAAGACTCGGTGAATGTGAATTCATCTTTAAACCCCAAATCAGGAATTACCTTTTATGAGGACTTTTTCCAGTTCCAGAACTTCTTCCTAATTGTTGCCCACTTCCTCCTCTGTACTGTCAATCTATTTCATATAGATATCCATTCTTGCATTTTTCATTTATTAATTTCTGTCTCTGTCTACTTTCAGATTGCCAAGTCCACAAAGGCAAAAAATATATATTGTGTGTCCTCAGCTCCCACCACTGTATCTGTGTTAATAGTCACAGCTACTTCAGATGCAAGCTGAAAAAGGAATGTACAGATTCATGTATTTGGAAGGTCTGGAAATAGGTCAGCTTCAGACATAGCCAGATCAAGCTGTTTAATTGATAGCTAAGAGTCTATCTCTCTCTCTTAGCTCACTTTTACTCCAGTTAGCTTTATAGAAAGACAGATATCCCTTTATAGTGGTAAGGTAGCAGGATTTCCAGGTTCTGCCAGTTTTTTTCACCACTAATTATAGTTATGTCTGTCATTACCCTTTTTTGGTCTGGGTCCATCTCTGAGCCACTGTGGCCTTAATGACAGAATCCTTATTGGCCAAGTGGGCACAACTACTCACTCCTTGAACAAAGTCAGACTAAACTGTAGGAAGAGAAATCCACAAATAACAAACCAAGTTCAATTTTCAGATAAACAGAAAAGAGTACACAAGGAAGGCAAAAACAGCAGATGCCTATTACAACTCGGTTGTTTGCTTAATTAAATGTAATCACATTTATAATAAAGACTTTGTCCTCTCATAGGTTCTAATTGTACAACCACCTACTACACAAATAGATTCTAATAAATTACGTCATGATTAGTTAAGGATGGAGGACTTGGGATGGGGGATGGAATACAAAAGTGGATGGAGGCAAAAGGATACCCCTTTTGGGCTGGGGCTGTAGCTCAGTGGTAGAGCGCTTGCCTAGCATGCATGTGGCACTGGGTTCGATCCTTAGCACCACATATAAATAATAAATGAGTAAAATAAAGATCCATCAACAACTAAATATATATATTTAGTTTTCTTTATATATATATAAAGAAAATAGCTCTCTTTCTAGTTACCCCAAAGTTAAAGTTAAATGTTTACTTTTAAGAATGTGGCCCCTTCCTTGCAGCATGTACAAAATGTAACTCAAAATGGATCAAAGACCCAAATGTAAGAGCTGAAAAGCTAAGTCATAAAACTTCCAGAAGAAAGCAGTGGTGTAAATCTATATGACTTCATGTCATCTCTATGACAATGACTTCCTACCAAAACCACAAAACAAATGAAAAACTAAATTGTTTTTAATCAAAATGTAAAACTTTGTAGTATAAAGTACATCATTAAGAAATGAAAACACAACCCAAAGAATGCAAGAACATTTTGCAACTCATGTATCTGATAAGGAACTAGCATCCACAATCAATAAAGAAATCTTGGAGCTCAATGATAAAAGACAAATAAACCACATAAAAATTATGAATGTCTTTTCTCTAAAGAGGATACATAATGGCCAATACCCAAATGTAAAGGTACTTAACATTATTAATCATGACAGAAACACACATCAAAACCACAAAGAAATATATTTCACATCCACTAACATGGCTAAAATCAAACAAACAATAGAAGTCACTAAGGATGTGGAGAAATTAGAAACCTTATAAGTTGTGGGTAGAATGTAAAATTTGCAGTCACTTTAAAAAGCAGTTTGTCGATTCCACAAAAAGTTGTGTATATATATAGCTACTGTGTGACCCAATAATTCAACCCTTAGGAATATACACAAGAGAAATGCAAACATATGTCAACACGAAAACTTGAATATGAATGTTCATAAGAATATTATCCATAATGACCAAAAAGTGCAAACAACACAAATGTCTACCCACTGATGAATGGATAAAAAAGTGTTATATATCAAAGATGAACTTTGAAAACATTAAGCTAAATGAAGGTCACCAGTCACAAATGATCACATATTACACACAACAGGCAAAATCTGAACATAGAAATTATATCAGCAAGGGGGAAATAAATAAGAACTGACTGATAATGAATACAGGTATATTTGAGGAGTTGATAAAAATTGTCTGGAATTAGATGGTGGTAGTGATTCATACCTCAATACATATCTTAATTTTTAAAAATCTGATTGTGGACTGGGAATTAGATATTACCAAGAAATTATGATAATTTTGATAAGTACTTCAATACTACTGAGATAATACAAAGCACTCCCCTTTTGTGAAAATGTGCACTAATACTGCTAGTTCAGTAATAGGTCATGGGCTTATTATTCAGAAGACCCTGAGTTTAATCACTAGCACCCATCCCTCAAAAAAGATTTACACTGCAGAATAAAAACAGTGAAATGACATGTTTCCCATTATGCTTTAAAACATCAAAAATTAATTAAGAACATTGCACAATCTTTTTTTTTCTTTTAATTTTTTGGTTGTCAATGGATCTTTATTTTTATTTATTTGCATGTGGTGCTGAGAATTGAACCCAGTGCCTCACGCATGCTAGGCAAGCGCTCCACCACTGAGCCACAGCCCCAGCCCCATTGCACAATCTTAATAACCATTGAGTCTGAGTAATATGCCACTCTAATGTATAAATTTTTTCAACTACAAAATTATTAATAGAGATTATAATACAAAATTCACATCTTTTATGGTTGGACTATGGTAATAGGGTAGCCATGCCTCTAAAAACTGTCCATTTATAACAAAGTAAATATTGAAATGCTGAAGTCAAGTCACAGAGTCCACTCAAAGAAACAGATAAAATCTGTCTGATGTTTCCATTACTTCTAGGCATTCCTTCCTAAGACATTCATTCTTATTAATAAAAACCATCTTTCAAGGTTTTTTCTCAAACTATGTTCTATGAAACACCAAACATTTCTCAAGATATAAACAGCTGTTCTCAAACAAAAAAGTGTTTCATGGTCAGTTAAGTTTGAGACAAGGATCAAAGTTAATGTATTTGCTACATTAATTTTCAGAGTCCTTAATATGCTCTCACATGTATGGAGAGTCATGGAATAGGAGCTCTTGCACATCTCCTTTAGGACAGCTCTTTAGGACATGTGAAACCACTTATTTCTACAGTGAACCTATTAAGCTCATAAAGTACTTCTTGAAGAGGCACAGGGTTACAACCCTAGCAAAGAATCAGAATCACAGACAGCCGGATATACATATGACTGTGGTTTGTCTTTTTCTATCCACCCTAAACCAGAGTTTATGAAATGATGGCTTAAAGTTTTTGTTTAAAATAAAGATACTTACGCTGACCCCGGAAATAAAATAAGAAAATAATCAGGGAATGTTGTATCCAAGGCAAAGGGAAGAGCAGGTACAGGATCCAAAAATAAAAGGACCTGGGGGCTTTCAAGATGGCAGAAGAGAGAAAGTTGCTTTCCTGGCTGCTCCATGGCATGAAATAAAGAAAGCAGACAGGGAGCTTCTCAGCAAGGTGGGTGAACCAAAAAAAGGTGGAGGGGTAAGACTTTACTGGAATTTAAAACATTCAAAGCAGACAGGGGACTCAGGAGGTTGGATAATAAAATAAGGAAGAAATCCCCAGTGGCACATCCACTGCTACAGCTGGACCATAAGCACAAGTCAGAGCAAACCCTCTATGAGCAAAATAGAGGGATAAGAGAATTAAAGGAGCCCACATTTTTAGGAGGCCTAAAGCATGTCTGGGTATGAAGCATTTAGAGATTAAGGACATTGGCTGACTAAACTGAAAGGTATGCTACACAATATTCTTGTGCAGGAAAGAAGCTGCCATCTTTCCAGGTGGCATGCAGAGGACAGAGGAAAAAACCATTTTGCAGCTGAAGTGTGGGGGCCAGCACCTGAGGGAGCCAGTTCCTGGCAAACCCAAGTTTGGCCCAGAATACAGGACCAATAAACACAACACTGTACTACATATAGTGTGTTTAAGTAACCAGGATAAAATCAAACATGGAGAGAGGATTACACAGGGAACAACTTGTCATAGAAACCCACCCGGCACTAGCCCTCCCTCTTTAATCCAGCTGCTTGCAGGACCCACTGGGAGAGATGCATCTGGCCAGGAATTCAGAAGGGCAGGGGTAGGAAGGATTGAGTTTAGACACTGAACCTAATACTAGGAAATGTGGGGTCCACAAATGACATAGGAGACTAAGTATTGTTTCCTCTACCATCCAAGGTGAACCCAGGGGAGGTCCCTGGGGTACAGTCTTCCAGCATAGACTAGCAATTACTGGGCCCTGAAGGTGCACTGATTTAAAATGTCCAGACCAATTGGCATTCATCAAAGAGTCCGGAGCCCATCTAAGCTTATATCCTGTCTCCAGGAATTCTATCTATAGGATTACCTCTTTCACTCCAGCAGTCCAGAGGGTGAAGCATCATGCTCCAGACAATCTCACCTAAAACTGTTGAGAAGAGAAGCTGAGAATCTTTTGAACTCCAACAAAAAGAATTTTTTAAATTTTCATAGAGATTTTTTCCCTCTCTTTTTTTCCTTTCTCATTTCTATCATTTTTGAAGCCAGTTATTTTTCATGTATCAGTTTTTTTGAGGATTAGGTGTTTTATTAGTATATTTTACTTTTGTTTTCTTTTATTTTTATTTTTAATTTTCTTTAAATTTTTACTTTATGTATATTTTTTCTCATACCTATCTCCCTTGATGCTCTCTCTCTCTCTCTCTGTTTTCTTGAACTAAAAGCCAATCTCTATTGTCCTCTTTCACTCTTCCTTTACTTTTCTATTTCTGTCTTCTTCCCTTATAATCATCACATCCTGTATCACTTCTGTTCTCTCCCTGCCTACCATTTGAAATTGTAAACTTTTTTGCAAACTTGCAGGTTTTATTGTATGTGATAAGTGATCATATCATTTCTGTTTATTGTGATAATTAACATTGTAGATATCATAGTAGAAACTATTTGTTTTAATGCTATATGTTGTTTGGATTGGTTGTTGTTATTATTTGTATCCCCCTAAACAGTGAGGTACCAGAAACACTCAAGGACACTATAAGTCCATAGGGGAGAAACAGCTGCCTCAGATCCATACTGTTAAACAGGTAGACACACACAAACAACATGAAAAAGCAAGGGAACATATTGCCCCAAACAAACCAAGATACACCCATAACAGAATCCATTTACATCACAGTGGAAGAAATGTCAAAGAAGGAATTTTAACTGTACATAGTTAAACTGATCTGAAAAGTAAAAGTTGGTCTAAGGAGTGAAATAGAAAATACAGGAAGGGAAAGATCACTTCAGTAAAGATAAGAGATTCTTAATAAAAATAAAAACGAGCAGAAATCCTTAAAATGAAATAATAAACCAAATTTAAAAAACAACTGAAACCATCACCAAGAAACTAGATCAATTGGAAGACAAAGTTTCAGACAGTGAAGACAAATTTTGAAATCTTAAAAACAAAGTTGACTATATAGAAAAGATGTAAAGAGATCATGAACAGAACTTCTAAGAAATATGAGATAATACGAAAAGACCAAATTGAAGATTTATTGGGATATATGAAGATACAAACAAAAGAATGGACAATCTTTTCAATAAAATGATATCAAAAATTTCCCAAAGAGTAAATAATAAAATGGAAAATCAAACACAAGAGGTTTACAGGACCCTAAATATACAAACTTACAACAGACCCACTTCAATGCACATTGTTATGAAAATGCCTAACATACAGAGTAAGGATAGAATTTGAAAGGCTGCCAGAGAAAAGTCACAGGTAACATTTAGAGGAAAATGAATCTGGATCACAGCTGATCTCTCAACCCAGACCCCCAAAGCTAGAAGATCTTGGAATAACATATGTCAAGCTCTGAAAGAAAATGGATGCCAACTAAGAATACTATACCCTGAAAAATTATGCTTCAGAATTTGATGATGAAATAAAAACCTTCCATGATATACAAAACTGAAAAGAATTCACAACTAGAAAGCCTGCACTACAAAACATACTTAGTAAAATATTTCATGAAGATGAAAAATAAAATTGAAGACCAGGAAAGGGAGGAACTACACTAGAAGAATAGCCCATCAAAGGAGAAACTACTTCATAATAAAAAACAGAAATAGGGGCTGGGATTGTAGCTCAGCGGTAGAGCGCTTGCCTAGCATGCATGGGGTCCTGGGTTCGATCCTCAGCACCACATACAAAGCTATTAAAAAATAAAGATAAAAAAAACAGAAATAAATCAAAATGATAGGGAATAAAAATTATTTGTCAATAACAACACTGAATGTCAGTGGCCTAAACTCATCAATCAAAAGACACAGACTGGCAGATTGGACTAAAAAATAAGGCCCAACAACATGCTGTCTCCAGGATACTCACCTCATAGGCAAAGACATTCACAAACTGAAGGTAAAAGGATGGGAAAAAAACATTCACATGGATCTCATAAATAAGTAGGGGTTTCCATCTTCGTATCAGATAAAGTAGACTACAGTTAATCAAAAGGGATGAATAAGGACATTTCATACTGCTTAAGGGAATTATACATTAATAAGACAAAACAGTCATAAATATTTATGCCCCAAACAATAAAGCATCTACATACATCAAACAAACCCTTCTCAATTTCAAGAAGCAAACAGACCACAACACAATAATACTGAGTAACTTTAACACAACTCTCACCAATGGATAGAGCCTCCCAAACAAAAACCAAATAAAGAAACTATAGGGCTAAAAAATATAATTTAATTGTTTAGACTTAACAGATATATATAGAATATTTCATCCATCAATAACTGAATACACTTTCTTCTCAGCAGCACATCCTTCTCTAAAATGGACCATATCTTAGGTCACAAAGCAACTCTTAGCAAATACAAAAAAACAGAGAGAGATAATACTTTGTATCCTATCAGATCACAATGGAATGAAATTAGAAAACAATGATAAAATAAAAAATAGAAGCTACGCTAACACCTGGAGACTAAATAATATGCATTCAAATGAACAACAGATAGCAAAAGAAGTCAGGGATGAAATAAAAAAAAATACTTAGAGTGAAATGAGAAGAGCAATATAATATATAAAAATCTCTGGGACACTATGAAGGCAGTGCTAAGAGGAAAGTTCATTGCATTGAGCTTATTAATTAAAATAACAAAGTCAACAAATAAATAACCTAACATTTCATCTCAAAGCCCTAGAAAAAGAAGAACAAATCCACATCAAAAGCATAAGACAGGTAATAATTAAAATCAGAGCTAAAATCAATGAAATTGAAACAAAAGAATTCAAAAAATTGCCAAAACAAAATGTTGGTTCTTTGGGGAAAAATAATCAATAAAATTGATAAATCTCTGGCCAAGCCAACAAAGAGAAAGAGAAAAGAAACTTAAATTACTAAAATTCATGATAAAAAAGGAAATACCACAATGAACATTTCTGAAATACAGACAATAATCAGATCCTATTGTGAAAATCTGTACTCCAATAAAATAGAAAATCTTGAAGACATGGACAAATTTCTAGAGACATATGACCTACCCAAATTGAATCAGGAGGAGACAGAAAACTCAAGCAGATCAATTTCAAGCAATAAAATTGAAGACACCATCAAAAACCTACCAAGAAAGAAAAGCCTAGGAGCAGAAAAATTCTCAGCTGAATTCTACCAGACCTTCAAAGAAAAACTAACACCAATCCTCTTCAAAATATTCCATGAAATAGAAAAGGAGGGAACCCTTCCAAATTCATTCTATGAAGCTAGTATCACCCTGATACCCAAACCATACAAAAACACATAAAGGAAGGAAAATTTCAGACCAATATCCCTAATGAGCACAGATACAAAAATTCTTAATAAAATACTGGCAAATTGCATACAAAAACATATTTTAAAAAAATAGTGTACCATGATCAAATGGAGTTCACCCCAGGGATGCAAGTTTGGTTCAACATACTGAAATCAATAAACATAATCACATCAACAGACTTAAAGACAAGAATCACATGATTATCTCAAATGCAGAAAAAGCATTTGACAAAATACAATATCCATTCGTGTTCAAGACACTAGAAAAACTAGGGATAGTAGGAACGTACCTCAATATTGTAAAAGCTATCTATGCTAAACTCAAAGCCAACATCATTCTAAATGGAGAAAAATTTAAAGCATTCCCTCTAAAAACGGGAACAAGATAGGGATGCCCTCTTTTACCACTTCTATTCAACATATTCCTGGAAACTCTAGCCAGAGCAATTAGACAGATGAAAGAAATTAAAGGGATACAAATAGGAAAAGAAGAACTCAAATTATCACTATTTGCTGAAGATATGATTCTACACTTAGAAGACTCAAAAAACTCCACCAGAATACTTCTAGAACTCATAAATGAATTGAGCAAAGTAGCAGGATATAAAATTAACAACTATAAATTAACTGTGTTCCTATACATCAGTGATGAATCAACAGAAAGAAATTAGGAAGACCATCCCATTCACAATAGCCTCAAAGAAAATAAAATATTTGGGAATCAATCTAACAAAAGAGATGAAAGACTCCTACAAAAGAAACTACAGAACACTAAAGAAAGAAACTGAAGAAGACCTTAGAAGATAGAAAGATCTCCCATGCTCTTGGATAATCAGAATTAACATTGTCAACAGGCATAATACCAAAAGTGCTATACAGATTTAATGTGATTCCTATTAAAATTCCAATGATGTTCTTCATAGAAATAAAAAAAGCAGTCATGAAATTAATTTGGAAAATAGGAGACCCAGAATAGCCAAAGCAATCGTTAGTAAGAAAAGTGAAGCAGGAGGCATCACAATACCAAACATCACAATACCAAGCCACAGTAACAAAACGGCATTGTACTGGCACCAAAACAGATACATAGACCAATGGTGCAGAATAGAAGACACGGAGACAAACCCACATAAATGTAGTTATCTCATACTAGTAGACAAAGGCATCAAAAACATACATTGTGGGTGGGGGCTGTAGCTCAGTGGTAGAGCACTTGCCTAGCACATGTGAGGCACTGGGTTCACTCCTCAGCACCACATAAAAATAAATAAATAAAAGTATTGTGTTCATCTACAACTAAAAAAAAAAATTTTTAAATAATATACATTGAATAAAAAATAGTCTCTTCAACAAATGGTGCTGGGAAAACTGGAAATCCATATAATAAAATGAAATTAGGTCCATATCTCTCAACCTGCACAAAACTGAACTCCAAGTGGATCAAGGACGTAGGCATGAGACCAGAGACCCTGCACCTACTAGAAGAAAAAGTAGGCCCAACTCTCTATCATGTCAGCCTAAGAACCAAATTCCTCAACAAGAATCCTAAAATGCAAGAAGTAAAATCAACAATAAATAAATGGGAAGGTATCACACTAAAAAGCTTCTTCACAACAAAGGAAACAATAACGTGAAGAGAGAGCCTACAAAATGGGAGAAAATCTTTCCCACCTACACTTCAGATAGAGCATTACTCTCCAGGATATACAAACAACTCAAAAAACTTGAACACCAAAAACAAAACAAAAAAAACAAATAATAACCCAATCAATAAATGCACAAAGGAACTGAACAGGCACTTCACAGAAGACGACGATGACAACTGGTCAAAAATTTATGAAAAAATATTCAACATCTCTAGCAATTAGAGAAACACAAATTAAAACTATAGTGAGGATTACACCTCACTCCATTCAGAATGACAATTATCAAGAATAGAAGTGCTGAGCACAGTGGTGCATGCCCTGTAATCCTAGTGGTTTGGGAGGCTGAGACAGGAGGATCAAAAGTTCAAAGCCAGCTGGGCGCAGCAGCACATGCCTGTAATTCCAGCATTTGGGAGGCTGAAACAAGAAAATTGCGAGTTCAAAGCCAGCCTCAGCAATGGCGAGGCACTAAGCAACTCAGTGAGACCCTATCTCTAAACAAAACACAAGATAGGACTGGGGATGTGGCTCAGTGGTCAAGCACCCCTGAGTTCAATCTCCAGTACCAAAAAAAAAAAAAAAAGTTCAAAGCCAGCCTTAGCAAAAATGAGGCATTAAACAACTCAGTGAGACTCTGTCCCTAAATAAAATACAAAATAGGGTTGGGATGTGGCTTAGTGACCATGTGCCCCTGAGTTCAATCCCCAGTACACACACACACACACACACACACACACACACACACAGAATACAAATAACAACAAATGTTAGTGAGGACGTGGGAAGAAGGTTCACTCATACATTGCTGGTGGGATTGCAAGTTGGTACAACCACTCTGGAAAGCAGTATGGAGATTCCTCAGAAAACTTGGAATGGAACCATCATTTGACCCATTTATCCCACTCCTTGGTATATAAAGAACTTAAAATCAGCACACTAGAGTGACGTAGTCACATCAATGTTTATAACAGCTTAATTCACAATAGCTAAGTTATGGAACTAACCTCAGTGCCCTTCAACAGATAAAGAGGTTTTTTTTTAATGTGGTATATATACACAATGGGATATTACTCAGCCATAATGGAGAATGAAATTATGGTATTTGTAAGTAAATATATGGAACTGAAGACCATCATGCTAAGTGAGATTACCCAACCACAAAAAACAAAAGCAGAATGTTCTCTCTCGTATGTTGATGCTAACACACAATAAGATGGGGGGTGGGTAGAAGTTCATTGGATTAGACAAAGGGGAATGAAGAGAAGGAGGAAGGGATGGAAATAGGAAACACAGCAGAATGAAGACATAACTTTCCTATGTTCATATATGAATATATAATGAGTGAAACTCCACATCACGTACAACCACAAGAATAGTATCCTAATTAGAATAAGTTATACTCCGTGTCTGTATAATAGGTTGAAATACATTCTACTTCCATGTATATATAAAATGAACAAATTATGAAAAAAAAGATTATTTGCTCACGCCTTTTTGCCTTTGGGGAGAAAACCATCTTACCAAGGAAACCCAATATTACAATTATCAGATAAATGTAGTGCATAGGAAAGGCATCCAAATTTTCATCTAGCTTAATATGGAATTGCCTGCTTTATGATGCAAACAGGAAAATCTCTTAGTCTCTACTTGCTCTTAAATTTTACATAAACGTGTCTTTTTCTCCCCCTTGACTTGCTGCACACAAGCTAAAACACTGTGTTCCAAGGGGTTACATTTGTGGTGAATATCAGATGGCCACAGTCAAATGTCTAAGATCCTTTGAGTTCTGGAACACATTTAACATAGTCTGGAGAAATAAACCAGGCATAATGGCACATCCCTATAATCGCAGCAACTCAGGAGGCTGAGGCAGGAGGATCACAAGTCCAAGGACAGATTCAGCAATTTAGCAAGGCTCTAAGCAACTTAGTGACATCCTGTCTCTGAATAAAAATTAAAAATGTCTGGAGACATAGTTCAGTGCCTCTGGGCTCAATCCTCAGTACACTCCCCCCCATATTAAAAAGTTTAGAGAAATAAATTATTCTGGTTCTTACAAAAGTAAACAATCATTAAACAAAATACATTCACCTTGACCTATTTCCACATATCATCATTTCTTGAATTTTTTTAAGATTCATTAGTTTCACCAATAGCAAAATTTAGTAAATTCTGCTGACTTTGCCTTTTCTCAGTCATTACTTCATCCCTTTTTTTTAAACCTACTTTCAACTACATTGCAAACTCTTCAAGGGCAAAACTATTATTATTATTAAAACTATTATTATTCACCAATCTATTCCCAGAATCCATCACAGCACCAGCCAAAGACAGCACAATAAATAGGAAATGAATTAATATGTTTTAAATACTATTAACCACATGCTTTGTAAGCAATGCTTAAAGGCAAAAAAAAATCAATTTACCTAGAAAGTTTGTAAGCAAAATGTGAGAAGCAGAATATAAAGAGCTACAAAAAAATACATTTAAAAATGTTATATTCTAAAAGCTTCCAGATTGGTACTGTAAATAATTTTCACTGGCTTTACACTCTATAATTGTAAAAGTCAATGTTTTTAGCCAACGACAAAGCAAAGCAACTTCTATTTTGCAGAGTGAAGATACTATAAAATGCAAGCATTATCAAGCAGCTCTTGAACCATGAAACTGAATGGAAATTTAGTTTTGTTTTATTAACATTAAAGGTGACTGAAGGTTACAATGACTCTTGAAAGGGACACTCTGAATGGCAGAGTATATCCAACAACTTAAAGCATAAATTTATAATAATAGTTCAATGCCAAGAAATATTTCCAGTATCTTGCACTAGAACAAAGAGATCAAAAGTAGACACCACTAACCTGAAATACTGAGATTAAAAACAGTGACTAGGGATGGGGAGGCAGGGGGAGATGAAGCATGTAGGTTCTGAACCCATCCCTAGGGGGAGAGCCACTCCTAGGTCTTGTGATGGACTCACCCATCAACATCAATAATCCCTTCCTATCTCTGACACTCTCAGTACTAGGAGAGAGTGGTCCAGAGTAACTATAAGACAGTGCTTGTTTTCAAGAAGGATTCGATTTCTTAGAGACAAAATAAATACATAATAAGTGATTTTAAGTAATTCAAGACAATATATGTAAAGTGATGTGTTATAGTTTATATGGAGAGAGACTTATGGAAGTTGAAGTGTAATTAAGAGAGTTTCCTGGAGGAAATAGAACTCTACCTGGGTATGTGTGTTTCCACCCTAGTTCCAATCACCCAAAATGTGTGTAGACATTCTATTCAATGGAAAGGGGATAAAAAAGCACCTGTGTACTATGGCTGGTTTCCCATCCCTTTCCTAAAACCTTCACAGGAAGGTATACATTGACACCTCCATTTACTGTGGCAGATCATGTAGCTCAAAAGTGGAAGAGCCCAGATTCAAATCCACAATTATCTGTGCCAAAATAAGCCTTTGTCCTTTTCATACTCCTAATACAAACAAGGTCATAAGGTGATGACTATTTGTTTAAACTTTTCTATAGCTATTTCTTCTCTTATAAATGGGTTTTAAATAATTAAAAGGAAACTCTCAACACACAATCCTAACTTAGATTGCTGAGTACCTATTCCGTGCCAAGCACTGTTGTAAGTACAAGTGTTAGCTCACAGCATCATTCCATTTCTATGAGGAAGCATGTGTGATTTTAAAGATTAGGAAAAAGAAGCAGAGAGATTAACAAACTGCCCAAGGCCATACATCTAATAAGTGACAGGGCCTTTTATAAACATTATTAGATGCCATGTCAATGAAATATTTGAATGAGAACCACCTCCATTGTAAAGAGGGATTGTGTGTGTGTGTGTGTGTGTGTGTGTGTGTGTGTGTGGTGGTGGGGATTGAACTCAGGACCTCACGCATGCTAGGAAAGTGTTTTACCACTGAGCTATATCCCCAGCCCCTAAAGAGGAATTCTCTAAATGCTACAAGTGAATCTCTAACTTCTCCAAGGGCACCTGCCTGGAGAGAAAATCCCTAGACCAAAGGAGGACTTGCACTTCACTGACACAGCATGACAGGGGTACTGGTTACTGTCCTACCACTCATGGGTTCTGTGACTTCCTGCCAGCTTACTAGGCTTCACAGAACTTTGGTTTTGTCACCTGTAAAATTAGGAGCTTATGATAATTTATGTCAAAAATTTTTCTAGTTCTAAGTGCCAGTGGTTTAAGTCATTGCTTTATGCAAATACTCCTAATTATCAAAAACGTGGAAAAAAAGCCTGAGCAAAGACCATTAGTAGTCTAACTGTTTTTAAATAAATGTAAATGTGTAATAACCTATGTAAGAAATATATCATCTGGGTAACAATCACTCCAAAGTTAGAGTTTCTTTTTTCTCCAAGTTAGAATCACAAACTTAATGTATTTCTCAAAGCACCTAAAAAGTTGTGTTAAAACAAAGAGCATACTATATAAACTTTTTTTCCCCAAGAGAAGTGATCTCATAGAGACAAGTGCCAATATTCTCAGTCCTTTATTGAAATACCATTTTGCTTTCATTTCTTGAAAGAGTTCTAAACTCCTGCTAGACACTACTCCAGCAAGTAGCACATTTAGTCCCTCTGTCATGCAGGAGAGTACTCTGACTGCTCCTAGCAGTTGCGGCAATAACTGGAGACCCTGCCTTGAGCAGTTGGAAACACAGCCAGTCTTACTTATATGAGCTACAGGAGCCTCCTGCTCACAAGTACCAGCACATTTATAACCTCCTGGACCTTCAAGCAACAACAAGAGGACCAGTTCCAGCAGCAGTGTCTTTAACAACACAAGTTAGCCTTTAAAGTAAAGAATGCTTAATGAAGTCCCAGCATTAGAAGCCTTAAAACCAGTCACTGATAACCTTCAGTAAAAAGCATGTTAGTCATAATAACCCAGGTGATAACAATGTGAGGTTCAGTTAATGCCAACAGACATAGAAGGATTATGTTAAATACAGGATTAGCCAAATATTTGTAGTTCAAGATCCTATCCAGTTAAGGGCCCAGTTTCATCAATAAGACTAGCATACCTTCCAAAGAACTTATACTGGCAGGTTCTAAAAGCATGACTAAAAGACAAATTCAGCACTAGGACTTCCACTGTGTGGCTATGCAGGTCAAACACATCGCAATTGCAAGAAGCGCAATTTACATAAACCATCTCTAAATGGTGACCCTGGAGTTGTGCACTGCAGTGGCTCTGTTCAGCACAACTGTAAAATAAAAAGAAAGCTAGGAAAAAAAAGAGCAGCAGTAGGCACAAACAACTTTTGTCAACATATATTTTTGCAAAAGATGTTTTGTCTTTAAGAAACTATGCAACCTATTTGTGCTATATTATGCTGAAGTTGTATGTATTTTACTTGATGGTCTCTAAGATTTTTGACACCTGAAATTCTTACTTATCTCTCCACTTCCCTCAGCACAGTGCTGGGAACATATTAACAACAGCTACCACTTAATGAGCATTTATCAGTTACCAAGTATGAATCTATATTTTTGTGTATTATAGTCAATCCTCATAGTAATGCTAAAAGGTAGGCAAGATTATTTCCCAATTTTAGTAGAAGAAGAAATTAAGGCTCAGAGAAATTAAGTAATTTACCCAGACCACAGAGCTAGTAAATGGTAGGGTCAATTTGACACAAGGAATCTGATGCTAGAATCAGATTCTGTGCTGGGTCTTCACCCTGTTCTTCCTTAACACTCCACATATTTGATAAATATTGCTTGGAATGATTATGCATGGATCCTTTATTACAGAGGTACTTTAAACCATTATCTTCTCTTAAATAGTTCAAACATTTACATCACTTATGCCATTAAGTTCTATGATGGTTAATCCTGGTTGTCAACTTGACTGGATTTACAGGTGCACAGAACATTAGTGATGCACACTTCTGGGTGTGTCTGTAAGAGTGCTTCCAAAGAAAATTGGCACGTGGGTCAGCAAACTCAGGGGGAAGATCTACCTGAATGTGGATGACACCATCTAACAGGCGAGGGCCTGGATGCAACATGAAGAGGAAGAAAGAGAAGCCTGCATACACACACATGTACATGCACACACGTGCGTACGTACACACACACACACACAGGGCTCCAATGCTCTTCAGCAGATGCAGTTTTGCTACTGTCATCGCCTGTGGCCCTGAGACTCCAGATTCTTCAGCTTTTCAACATGGACTTGCAGTCACTCTCCTGGGAGCTTCCAACCTAGAAGTGGGGCTGCATCATTGGTCCCACTTATTTTGAGGCTTCCAGCTTCTTGGACTGAATAACTATTGGTGTTTCAGCCTTCTAGCCTGCAAACAGCCACTGGGAGACCATCCAGCCTCTGATGTGTCAGCCAATCTAACAAAGCCCCTCCTATAACTATATGTATATTCTACTGGTTCTGTTCCTCTAGAGAAGTCTGACTAAAGTAAAAAACCCTTTCTAAATTTTAAGCCCGATCAGTATCCATATCACAAGAATTTCCTAATTAAGTGATCCAAATTATTAAGGTTGTGCTTTTATTGTTAAGAGTGAAACCCAAAGATTTACACACACACACACACACACACAGAGTGAGAAAGTGAGAGTCAGTCAGTCCAGCTCAGGGCTGCACCCATCCAAGGGCCTCGAATTGCTGAGTTCTTTGGAACTGTCTGAAACTTTCCCACAGCCCTTGGTAGCATTCCCAGACACTTTTCTTTGTTTCCATTTCTGCCTATGCCATTATTTGCATAAGCTTCTTGACAAAACAGGGAAAATCAGAAAAACATCCAGGTGTGAAGTGTTGTGTTTTGTTTTGTTCTTTTTTACCTAGTTATACTGCAATTTAGGGTAATATTCTTACAGGCCAATACAACCAGACCCTTATTTCAATAATATCATTTCTGGCAATGTATGTGGAATTACTAAACTTGTATATTTTTAAACCGTAGATTTGGATTCCCGTCATTTGAGCAAGAAATGTCTACTTATTTAACAAAAAGAAGCTATGCTGCCTTAAAATTCTACAAATTTGCTGACAGATCTGCAGGGAGGCATGCAGTCCAACCCTTTAGGGTATGAATGTAATAAAACCTAGGAAAACACTATAAATTATCAGGAATGATTGTACTATTTTTTGAGTTCATAAGTTTCTCCAAGATAGCTTTAATACTTGCACAAAAGTGCAAATTGTTATTTTGACCAATATTCTGTCAACAATCTATGGACTCCTGCTGTCCACATTACACTGATAAACAACAACCTACATATTTATTTTTTCCAACAAAAACACACACACAAAAAGAAGGAAGACTGTCATACCTTTTTTTAAAAACTCCCAAATATTTAACAGTAAGTGCAGAAATCCAAAAAAGTATTGATTATTTAAAAAACAAAATTTAACACATAACTAAAGGAAAGTACCCCATACACAATTGTTCTTTAATCATTATTGTCTAAAATGTACACTTTACTGTAATCCTAATTCACTAGTGGACATAAACCACTAGAAGGAATGAAGAAGCAATCCCATCAAAACAAAACTACCTCTGACTTGAAAATGCTAAATAGAGAATGAAATATGACCCAGTAATTCTACTGTAAACAAAAGACACTATAAGAATCTATACATGAATGTTTATAGCAGCATTATTCATAGCCAAATAATAACAACAACCTACATCTCAATGAAAAAAAAATATGTAGCCATATCCATGCATAGAATACTATTAAACCATGAAAAAGAGTAAAGTACTGATATGTGCTACAACATGGATAGACCTTGAAAACATGAGTGAGGGGCTGAGGTTGTGGCTCAGTGGCAAAGCGCTTGTCTCACACGTGTGAGGCACTGGGTTCGATCCTCAGCACCACATAAAAATAAATAAACAAAATAAAGACACTGTGTCCATGTATGACTAAAAAAAATTTAAAAAATAAAATAAAATATGAATGAAAGAACCCAACAAAAGACTGGATAATATGTGCTATAATCTGAATGTTTGTGCTCCCTACCTCAAAATTCATTATGTTTCAGTCTAATCCCCAGTGAGATGTAGGAAGAGACAGAGCCTTTGGAAGGTGACTAGATTATGCAGGTGGAACCCTGATAAAGAACAGAGGAGACAAGAATTGTAGAACTGCCAACTTCTTACTGAATGCACAGTAAGGAGTCAGCAGCCTCACCAGAGCTTGACCATGCTAGCACCCTGATTTCAGACTTATAGCCTCCTGAACTGGAGGTAACAAAACTCTGTTGTTTATGAGGTATCCAGTCCAAAGTATTATGTTGCACCAGCCTGAATGGACAGAAACAATATATTATTCCATTTATAGAATATCTTTATGCCAGGAAAATCTTTACAGATGGATATAAGTCATTGTCAGGGGGTTCGGGAGGGAAGAATAGGCAGTGACCGCTGGTGGGTATGCAACTTCATTTTAGGGTAATGAAAATATTGGAAAACCTTAACCTAATCATAGGAAAACATCAGATTAAAACCATTTGGCAAAATAATTGTATAGTTTGAAACTAAACTTAGTCCTGATGCAAAATAGAAAGAGCAAAAATGTGAACAGTTCTATGACCTTGGACAAGTTATTTATCTCACTGGGCCTTGGTTTCCTTACAGAAAAACAGGGGCTCATGGATGTTCTATAAGTGCACAGTAAGAAGTCGGCAGTTCTACAACCAGGAAGAATGCCCTCAATTGGGCACTAACTTTTTAACTGGAAAAACTAAATATTCAGTGATGTCATTAGCATGAAGCAAACATACTCAATAAATTTTTATTTTTGTTATTAAAAGTCTGCCATGACATTAAGATAAAGTTTAAGCCTTTAGAATCCAAATGATTCCTTTGACCTGTGCTATTAATGCAGTAGCCACTAGCCACACATGGTTATTTAAATAACAGAAATTAAAAATTCAGTTCTTCAGTCCTATGAACCACATTTCATGTGCTTGGTAGTAAAAAGTGTCTTGAGCCAAATGTGGGACAGCAGAGATTCAGAAAATACCAAAAGATAAATTTATATAGATCTTGAACATTCCACCATCACAAGAAAATTAAAGATGTTCAAATTACATGTTTCCATCTTGCTTTAAACTTTTACATTCTGGTTGAAGAAATTGCTGACATCAAGTCAGATACAGAAAGACAAATACCACATGTTCTCACTCATTTGTGGAAACAAGTCAACCTTATAGAAGAATGGGATGAAACAATGGTCAATTAAGTAACTAGGAAGGTCAGGGTGTAGCAGGAACCTCTGGGAAGAAATTCAACAAGAGGCACCAAAAAGAGAGTGGAGGAGTGACTTGGGTTCTTCTTTACCACAACAGGGTCACTACTGGCTCAAACCATTTATGATACATTTCAAAATGACTATAAAAAAGAGTATGAACTGGGCCTGGTGGCACACTTATAATCCCAGCAACTCAGGAGGCTGATGTTGGAGAATTCCAAGTTCAAGGCCAGCATCAGCAATTTAGGGAGGCCCTAAGCAACTTAGTGAAACCCTGTCACAAAACCCTGTCACAAAAATTAAAATGGCCGGGGATGTGGCTCAGTAATAAAGCACCTCTGGGTTCAATCCCCAGTACTAAAACAAAACAAAACAAAAAGGGTATGAAATTCCCAACCCATAAAAATGATTTATGATAGAAGAGACGGAAATGCTTATTAATCTGATTAGATTATTATACATTTATACATGTACTGAATTACCACCATGTTCCCTATAAAAATGTACAAATATTGTCTCAATAAGAAATAAATAAAAAATTGGTAGCATCAGCTACTAAAAGTCTTGTCAAGACAATAAAAAATTGAGAAAAGATTAAATTGATGTATGTTCACTGGAAATATTTGAAAAATGTATTTTAAACAAGAAGTAAAAAGAACTCAGAGTACAACCAAAGTCCTTTTTACAGTTAATAGTTTGGACAGTAGAATAAGCACTTTCAATACATAAAATGTGATAGTCTCCTATTACTACAAAATGAAAAGGAGTGGAATAAATAAGAAACAGAGATCTCTCATCAACCATATGTTTGCGATGGTAGTTTTTAATTGATAGAGTGTATTTTTTAGAAAACATTTCTAAATATCTATTTCTCTGTGACTATTTCCAGCTCACATGATCCTGTTGATGTCAGCAGAAGAAACCTTCAGAACAATGAGATGCTGTGTCATATTTCAACCAGTCATTTTCTATAAGAGACTTTTTCATTATTGTTAGTTGTGTATATTTTGTACATTTAAAGGAAAACATCTGGTTTATGACTTTTATGAGTAATTATGACGAGTCATAAAGTCATTTGTCAGTGTGGCTCACTTCTATCGTCACAATGCCTGCTTCAAATGCCTGGACAACACTGGACTGGAATGTCTCCATTCACCAGGCACGGCCACATCAGAAATACTCCGAGTGCTCTTCAGAAACCTGAGTGCAAAGCACCTGTTCAATTTAGGTTAAGGAAGATTCTGGGCTGCTGTGGAAGAATGTGTTTAGGGTCAGATACCAAAACAGTAATAAATCCAGATTTATGATGGACTATTGAATAGTGATTAAAATATTCCCTATAATTCAAATGCTTCCACATTTAGATATAAATTACCCCTCTAAACAGAGGAGCTAAATGGAGTCCCTGGAAGAAAAGGGGGACCGCATTTAGTTTTAAAGTGAGTGTATTCTGCTTGCCTTATTCCAGCTGGAACAAGCCAGTAATTATGCCTAGAAGTTGCAAAAGACTTTCCCCTGGGAGTTCTATAAGCTTTAAAAACATTGGCTAATCCACATTTATAATATCTCCAAGCAGCAGAAAAAAGCTTGGTATTCTCCAAAACACAAAAAAGTTAAAGTGGCTTTTCTGAAGTCACACCACTCCAAGTTCAGTTTTCAGATGGGAACTTACATGTTCTGGCTCCACATCAACATGCACTGAAGCAGAAGATTTAAGCAGACCCCTAGAAACATTAAGCAGGGGTTAGCATGAGGCAAAGCCTCTGAAGAAAGACTGGCAAAGCTCCAGGATCTCAAACCCCTTGGCAGAATTATCAGTGGCCACAGGAAGTTTTGAAAGAATGGCTCTTTGCTGACTCAAAAACAAGCAAGACCCACATTAACATCCCAAAGATGTGTTCATGCTCTAGATATGCATTTGTAATGTGTTCAGTGTTCTCAATTTGAAATACAAGTTATCAGATAAATTACTGGTGTAAAATTATAAATCAAGTAAGTCTTTTATACTTGATTTATTTTATGTCAGATATTCAGCTGGATTTCAACTCTATTTCTCAGCTCATATGCAAGTGTATGATTAATTAATAACTTAATTAAGCCTCGGTGTGCCTGGCAAGGAAGTCAATATCTGCCCTTGGCTTTGATTAATTCAAAGAAGCCCCTTTGTCAGGATTAGAGACTGTGCTTCCTATCTGAGAAGGGGTAGCTTACTTCATAAATACTTTCATTCCCATGTTATCATTTGATGTTATATTCTTGCCTTGGCGCTAGTATAACCAGCCAAGGTACTATAACAGGGTAAGAACTAACACTGGCAGAGACAAAAACTACACTTTTTTTCTGGCTGTTAAAAAACCTGAAACCCTTTCCCAAACTCCTCAACCATCTTAAATCTTGGGACATCAATCCAAAACATGTCTATACAAAAACCTGCACAAGAATATTTATAGCCACTATATTCTTAATTGCCAAAACTTGGAAGCAACAAAGATGTTCACCAATTGGTAAGAGAGTAAATAAACTGTGGTAACTCCCAACAATGTAAAATTATAAAGAGATAAAGAGAAATGGGTTACCAAGCCATAAAAAGACATTGAAGAACCTTAATGCATATTTCTAAGTAAAAGAAGCCAGTCTGAAAAGGCTGCATACTATTTGATTCCAACCACATGACATTCTAGAAAAGGAAAAACTATGAAGATGATAAAAAGATCAGTGGTTGGCAGGGATTCTAGGGCAAGGAAAGAGGGGTGAATAATGGGTGGGGCACAGGGAATTTTCCAGGGTAATGAAACTATTTTCTGTGATACGGTAATGGTGAATACATGTCATGAATTTGTCACGACCCCTAGGACTGTGCAACACAGAGTAAACCCTAAGGAGTTCCATTAATAACAAATCAATATTGGTTCATCAATTATAACAAATATATCATACTAATGCAAGACATTAAAAATAGGAGAAATTGGAGGGATAAAGGTGTTGATAAGAGAACTCTGTATACTTTCCATACAATTTTTATGTAAGCCTCAAATTGCTTCAAAATTAAGTCTAGTAATTAAAAAAAAAAAAAACATACACTGATAGGCCTTTCCAAACTTTATATGCATCTTAAACCCAGGGACATCAGTCAGGAATTTTATTTGATGGACACCTCTTGTGGTGAACTTTTTTTTTTAATTAGTGAAATTATAAGTTCTAAAACACAAAGTTTCAGATAGTCACTTCATTAAAAAAGACTTTACACTCTCCTTGGTGGTGTTTTATCAAGCAAAACCAATTTTTGCCAAGAGGTGTTAATATCCATGGTGGAAAAAAGAAGCAACCAATCTGTGAATTTGCATTTCCCATCAAATTATCAGCCAATACCATGTGTTAGATTCTCCCTTCAGTCACTCTACTTCTCAAGTATATCACAGTTTTTATTTTCATTATTATGAATCAAATTCTAACTTACAGTAATGCCTTGAAGGCAGAGACCACTTCTTATCTTTAATGCTGAACATATTGAGAAAGGATGGAAGGAAAGAGGGAGAAGGGAAGGAAGGCCTTGCAAGGGTTTCCCCACATCAGTCAGTCCCAGCAGGAATGCATACTAGATTCAAATTGGTTATGACACATTCAAATTGAGTTTGATCAAGGGACAACTATTTGGTTTTTTTGCTTGTTTTTCTTTCTGTACTGGGAGTTAAACCCAGGGGCTCACACATGCTAGGCAAGTGCACTACCACTGAGCCACATCTCCAGCTTAAGGAACAACTTCAAAAGTGGTAGGCAGAGATAGTATTTAAGACAAGGATTTGTTAGCCTCTCTGTGCTGGAAGAGTCAAAGGGTGAATGGATTCCTGAGATAGTAGTGTAGAGGAGAGAGGGTAAGACAGAGACAGAGAACTATGGAGCCAACAGTGGAACCCAGTAGAGAAGACCTGAAGGAATAAACATCCAACATCATTCTCTAATCTCCAGAGTTCTTCCCACTAGTCAAACTGGAAGCCAAAGGGAAGGGGTGTTGGGTGGTTAAATCCACACAGGTCAGGCACCCAGAGCACAAAGCAGGTGGAAAAGCATGGAGAAGGGAGCCAGGGGAGCAAACAGGACACATCCCCCAAAACACACACACATAAGCATAGGCACAAGCACATGTGACCTTCTCTTCTACTTTTATGATCTTTAGATCTGGGCCAGCCTAAGGCTCAAATCCTAACTTCTGTATTCTTGTAGATGAATACTTTTGGCAAAGGATTTAACCTCTAAACCTCAGATTCAACACTTGCAAATTACTGCTAACTAGAGTGACTACTTCATAGTCCTAAGGATGCAATAAGAACATAAAGTGTACAACACCTGTGTACAGGAAGCATGGTTATCATCTGCCCCACAGCACATATTTAAGTACCATTTATATCATGTCATCTTACAGTAATTTTGCTCCCCTTGCTGTTTAAGTTATGTTTCCTGTCTCTCCAGCTACATGGTAAAGTCTTAAAAGACAGGCCAGAGCTGGGTCATTTTACTCCACTGCACCTCCCTAAACAGTGCTGTGTAAACAAAGCGACAAGATAAGTGTTTACTAAAGAAACACATAAGCCCTGTAATAAACGTAGAAAGGCTTGATCAATATATTAACCTGAAGAACAGAAGTGCAATTAATGAAATCACTAGCTGTTTCCTTGGTCTATAAACAGCTCATTGGAGTCATAAGTTGATATAATTATGCTTCTTCAAGCAGGAGTTCTCCTTATATAAAATTCAAGTAATTCAACAGATATACCTTCTCAGCAAGTGCTTGAAATTTTAATATATACAAACTATCAATCATTCCAACTGGGGATAATAAGAAAAAGAAGGAAATGGGATTTAAGAACAGAAGAGGGAAATAAAGCAGATGGTAGACCATGAATAAAACTCTCGAGTAAAATAAAGGAAGATGAGAAGTAAGTGTAGGTCCTGGAGCTGCCCACTGGCGATCAGAGTCTGTGAGATGGAGGCCACTAAGCACTGTGCAGAAGAGGCTCATGTGGCAGGAGCTCAAACAGGCAGAGCTGGCAGTGCCAAGGATACACAGCACAGGTCCCTTGGTGTTAAACTACCTGGGTTAAAGAGACCAAACAAAACTGCTCAGCATTCAGGATAACATGCATTTCTAGAACCACTATGGATCAAGGACATAGGCCTGCTGGAGGCCTGCTCCATGAGGCCATATCATGAAATGGAGTTAACAGTTATAAGTATTAAAAATGACAAAAGCACTAAACATGGACAAAAGACCAGATGGAGAAGAGTGACCTCTTGGCATGACTACAACTTTGCCAAAAGGAAAAATTAACAATAAACATGTCACTGGGAAGAAATGAAGTATCTAAAAAACCATAATAACTGTTTCGGTTAGTGGTCATGCAAAAACCTCAGACATTAGATATTTTAACTGGCAGAGATTTAATACAGGAAGCTGGTTACATAGGTACTGAGTAAGTGAAAAAGCTCCCAACCCAAGAAACATAAAAAAGATGTGGAATTATCAGAATCTGGGTATCTAAAGAAGGGATGGCTAATGGGACTCTAATTGGAGTCAGGGGACGAAGCACACATAGTGTAACTTCTATTTGCACCTTGGTTAGGGGTTGTGGCAAAGTTGGCACTGAAAGTTTCAAAAGAAACTGTAAGCAAGAGCTACAGCTGGCCTGAGAAAAATACTGACATGAGCTGAAACAACAGCAAAGTTCATTCTTCCCCTTCTTACCTTTCGGACCTCCAGCAGTGCCTCCTACTGCCAGATACAAACAGAAACCCAGCTGGCTGAGGAACCTGGGAAATATAATTTGCAGAGTTCCAGACCCAGTCTCACAAAACAAAGTATAAAATGGCAGGTTTGAAGCTAAAACCACAACTGAACAGTCAGGACAGTTTTGATATTCACATTTTCCCTATTAGGTTTCAAGTTCCTCAACTGAAAATGCTCCAATATGGGTTTTCCAGGAACCTCAACCTCATATTTAAGAACCAGTGAATGTCATAAAACTTTTCTGACTAAAAATAAGCTGGAATATTGCACTAGAACTCCATTTCCCTGTCATGATTATAAATCTATTTCCTATTTATTTGAGCCAGAAATTTCTTAGGACAAAGCATAAAGAAATTCTTTTATAATTGAGAACACTGCCCAAATCCAACAATTTCTTCCAACAAAATAAAATTCTTAATAGATTCCTAGTTTCCAAAATCTGTTCAAATAGCTCCTCATTCTCTACACAAAGAGTTGGACTGTACGTTGGGATGAGCTTTGGGGCCTTGACAGGAGTGAGTATAGTTTGTTTGGTAGTTGGGAAAGATGTGAATCTTTGGAGCAGTGAAGTAGTCATTCTCTAAGAAAGTCCCCTATGATCCCTGTCTTCTAGAATTCACACTCATGCACAGTCCCCTCCCATACTGAATAGGGCTGACCTGTGTAATGATACAAAAATGACAATATGTAACTTCCAAGGTCATAAAAGACATGTGGCTTCCATTGTGTTTTCTCTTGGATTACTCACTGGGAGAAGCCAGCCACCAGAATGTGAGCACATTCAAACAGCCCTACAGAGAGATCCATGTGGCAAGGAACTGAGACCTCCTGCCAATAGCCATGTGAGTGAGTTGCTATGCACGCAGACCTCCTGGCTTAGAGAAGCCTTCAGATGACTGCAGCTCCAACCACACACATCTTGACTGCACCTCTGAGACAGCAGAGCCAGCACCATTGGCTGAGCCACTCCCAAATTCCTGACCCATAGGAACTGTGAGAGAACAGATGTTTATTGTTGTTCTAAGGCACTAAATTTAGGGATAACTTATTATACAGCAACAGACAACTAACATATCCTCAGAGGACTCTTCCTTGATTATATTTCTCATTCCTTAGTCAAATGGACAGGATTCGTTAACCATACATTGTTCCTGGTCCCCAGATTGGGCCTGAAAGAATCTTATGGCTCCATTAATGTGGTTTATTTAAAGAGTCCAGCTGCTCCCACACTCTTTTTCTATTCAACTACTCTTTTAACATATCTTGAATTTTCTGTCAGCTAAAGCCAACAGAGGAATTAGATGCCCATCAGGTTTTAAGCCCCCTAATACTGGAAGTATTCAAGCAGATGATCAGAGACTAAGTCATAGAGGTTATGAACATATTTCTTATCTAAGTGGAAGGTGGGAACAGATGACCTCCAAAGGCTGCTAGTAACACTAAGAAGGTTCTAAGACACAAGTATATGGGTACCCCAAAACTGTGCAGTAATTAGGTAAAGCGAAGTACTGAAAGTGACCTAGAGCTCACAAGGAACAAAATTAAAATGATTTATAAACCAAAATGAAAAGATGCTCAGCCTCACTGATAATGAAAGAAATTCAAATTTGAAACCATCAATAAAGCATTAATTTTCATGTGCCTGCCTGGAAAACTCTATTTCAGAAAACACAACAGGAGTAAAGTGAAAAAGTGGACATTGTAGGTAGGGTATGAATCAGGTCATTGCATTAGAAAATTTGGCAGTACATACATCATGCAATTGCATAACAGCATTTCAGACAATGACAGATCACATAGACAACAAGCATCTCATAAGATTACACTGCTTAATTGTTAACAATGTTGAACATTTTTTTCATATATCTGTTGGCCATTTGTATTTGTTCTTTCATGAAATGTGTTTACTTCACATGCCCATTTATTGATTTTTTTTTTTTTTGGTGCAAAGTTTTTTGAATTCTTTATATATCCTGGATATTAATCCTCTGTCAGAAAAAGAGCTAGCAAAGATTTTCTCCCATTCTGTAGGCTTTCTCTTCATGACCTTTAATTATTTCCTTTGCAATGAAGAGCTTTTTAATTGACTCCATCCCACTAATTGATTCTTGATTTTACTTATTGAGCTTTGGGTTTCTTGTTATTAAAGTAAGTATGTTGGAGTGTTGACCCTAGGTTTTCTTCCAGCAGTTGCAAAGATTCTGGTCTAATTCCTAGATCTTTGATCCACTTTGAGTTGACTTTTGTGCATAGTGAGAGATAGGGATCTAGTTTCATTCTTTACATATGCATACCCAGTTTTCCCAGCACCATTTGTTAAAAGAGCTGTTTTTTTCCTTCAACATATGTTTTTAGCACTTTTGTGGAGGATCAAATGACTATATCTATGTAGATTTGTCAAAAACTACACTGAGATTTTATCTCACTCCAGTCAAAATGACAATCGTCAAGAATGTAAATAATAATAGCCGGCACTGTGGTGCATTCCTGTAATCCCAGCAGCTTGGGAGGCTGAGGCAGAAGGATCACAAGTTCAAAGCCAACCTCAGCAAAAGTGAGGCACTAAGCAACTCCAAGAGACCTTGTCTCTAAATAAAACACAAAATAGGGCTGAGGATAATAGCTGAGTGGCAAGTACCCCTGCGTTCAATCCCCAGAACTCCCCTCCAAAAAAAAAAGTGTAAATAATAATAAATGCTGGTGAGGATGTGGGGAAAAAGGAACACTTATACATTGCTTATGGGAGTGCAAATTAGTACAGCCATTATGGAAATCAGTATAGATTCCTCAAAATAATAGGAGTGGACCCAACTATTCCATTCCTTGGTATTTATGTAAAAGAACTAAAATCAGCATATTATAGTGATAACATGCATACCAATGTTTATAGCAGCATAATTCATAACCAACAAGTTTTGGAACCAGCCTAGGTATCTGTCAACAGATGAATATGGGTGAAGAAAAGTGGTATATATACACAATGGAATTTAATTCAGTCATAAAGAACAAAATTACGTCATTTGCTCGTACGTGAATGGAACTGGAAAACACCATGCTAAGTGAAATAAGCCAGACTAAGAAAGTCAAGGGTAGAATGTTTTCTCTCAGATGCAGAAGCTAAAATGAAAAAGAAAATAAAAAAGGTATCTCACAAAAATAGAATGGGAGACAAGTAGAGTAGAGGAAGGGGATTGAGGGGGAGCAAAGACAGATGGAAAAGGGGAGGTGCTGAGGAATTAAACTGATCAAACTATGCTACATGCATGTACACAGGCACAATAAATCCCAGTATTGTATATGATTATAATGCACAAATAAAAACATAAAAAGAATCTGTAGGAAGAAAAAGAAAAGCAAAAGCAAAAAATTACCCACCTAGTGACATTACAGGCATCTTAGTTCATGTAAGTACTCTATGATATTCACACAATGAAGTTGCCTAATGATGTGCTGCATTTCTCAGAATATGCCATCATTCTATGACACTTTACTGTACTCACATTTTAAACATACATAGCCTGTGTGGCTCAGCATTTACAGTTGTAAACAAAGCTGTCTATTCCTGTAAGTACAAAACTTGTGTAAAACCTAATGTTCACCAGTTAAAAATGGGCAAATAAATTATAGCACAACCAAATCATTAATAGTATAAATCCATAAACAGAACAAGTTGACTCTATACATATTGAGATATAAAACACCTCCCAAGTATACTGTCTGGCAGAAAAACAAGATATGTGTGTTAAAAAAAAAAATGAGGAAAAGGACATATAAGCAAAGAAAATGTCTGAAAGGAGTGTTTAAAATGCTGTTCATATGGGGCTGGGGTCATGGCTCAGTGGTAGAGTGCTTGCCCCTCACGCGTGAGGCACTGGGTTCGATCCTCAGCACCACATACAAAAAATACATACATAAATAAATAAAATAAAGGTTGTTTAAAAAGAATGCTGTTCATAGTCACCTCTAGAGAGGTTAAGAAGAGAATTAGGAGGAAGAGAAAATCCTTTTATTGTAGCTCTTTTGAAATATATATTTTCATTTTTGAAAAACAAAAGAAAAATCTTAATGAGGAAAATAGAAGAGTAAAGGCTTAAGTGAGAGCTACTCCTGAACTAATTTACAATGCAGTCCACACAGTGGCTTTGGGCTTAAAACATACACAAGCACACTTGACTACCACAAATCACCTCCAGAAGAAAGAGGGTCTTCACACTGTCAGTGCTCCTTGTACTAATTAGGGAACAGAGCTTCCCTTACTATCTCAATGCAAACCACTAACTCAACAACCCCAGGCATTTGGGAGATGAACATCCTCCTGCCTTGAGCTATGTGAATCATGAAATATGATGTAATCGCCTGTCTTTGAGCGTTTAGGCAAAGACCAGTGAGGTTAAAGAAAGAAAAAGAAGATAGTCTCCGTTTGACTTACTGGTGGAAGTAACCCAGAGCACTCAACCACTGTCAAAAAACAGGCTGCTCCTGCCTACTGACTCCACCTACAACCATCAGCTGTGATTTTCTTCTCCATTGAGCAGACCCTTTCTGAGACTGAGAGCATGTCCCAGATCCAAGATCTGCTTCAAAGAAATCTCGCAAGTGGCTGTTAATTACTCTCAGTGTGCATGCCATGGAAGGGAAATTAAAGTAGGGCAATATGCATTCAAAAAAGAACATGCTTTTTCTCTTTTGGTCAATGTGTTAAAGATGAGATCTTTGCCTCTTGAAATGGTTTTGCATTGAATATCTTAAGGATAAGTAGGGTTTTTTTGTTGTTGTTCATCTAACTTTAAGTAAACTATAACTGTCTAAAAATATTTACTTTAAATATCATCAAGTATGGGTTTGGACTTATTTTAAATAGAAGGGTAAAAACCAGAGTTTTCCTTATAGATTACTTAAGTAGTGCTATCATGAGACTAGACAGAAAGCCCTCCAAACAACTCTACCCACACCTCCACTCAGACTCATGTCCTCTTCCAGTTCAAGCCTGGAAAAATCTAGATTTTAAAACTGCTTTTGGGGGGGGCGGTTCCAAGATGGCGGCCTAGACGGACGCTGCGGTCAGTCTCTCCAGAGCCAGAGGTTGAAGTTGTGGAAATACCATCTCCCAGCCAGCTTCTGGATATCATCATACAGCTACCCGGGCAGGAATTTCACTTGCGCGTGTAAGCAGGGCCACCAGCCAGCAGCCATTGCCACAAGCAGAGTGACTTCAGCA